>VZSE01007196.1:2541443-2629037 GCA_013398275.1 Promerops cafer | reverse complement strand
CTCCGGGCCCGGGCCGAGACCCCCCCGAGCGCCCTGGGAGCGCGGCGGCCGGGGGTGCAGCTCCGCCGGCACTGACACGCTGCGGCCCGCTACTCCGGGTGTGTGAGCCCACCCTACAGCGATAAACCCCGCGCCTCAGCTTCTGTTCCTTCCTTATCGCCGCCCGGCTCGGGGCGCTTGCCAACTGTGCCGCGTGCCTCCCGCAGCCTTGCCCCGGGCAATGTCAAAACAGAGACACGCCCGATCGCGAGTTCCCTGTGCTGGCCTTGACCAGTACTCACACCGAATCATGAAAGCATCAGGGTTGGAAGAGATGTTTAAGTCCAACCCCTAGCATCGCACCCATTTTTTTAAAATGGTTTAAAGATTGGTTTAAAGAAGTCCTCGATATCACCCCAGGTTCCACGTCTGGTAATCACATCTAGTAATACTTCAGTCAGAGTCTGGTAAACACACGGGATGCCCTTCCCTCAGCAGAAAGCTCACCCCTTTCACCGGGCTCTGCCTGTAGAACTCTGTCAACCCAAGCACGGTCACATCTAGCGCCAAGCACTGTCTGCAGACTCCCTGGCTGAGTTCCACCTTCGGGGGGTAAAAGCTGGCAGGGCATCATGACATAGCCCATGCTACAGCGGCTGCAGCTGCTCATAGAATTGTTTCTCACTGGTTTGTTGAAAGCAGAATGTAACACAGGACCCATGCTTGGCCTTATGCATCTTTAACTATGCCTTTTCCAACACAGGGTGATTTCACTCATTTTTACATAGTACAAGACTAGCACAGACGAGTTCAGCTCTCCAGTTACCAAAGAGGCAGTAACTCCACTTTTTCAGTGTTTTGATCATATTCTTTCGATTATAGTGCTCTGCAACAGCATACACACAGAAGCCAGGCAAGTGACAGCACACCAGCAGCACCACACTGAAGAAACACCCCAACTTTGGTCAGCTCAGGGGCGCCTATCACACTTCCAAGGAAGGCCCTTAGGCCCTGGCTCTACTCGCTCTATTTCACAACAAAATTGTGAATCCAGGGAGACTGTCCTACACAGACAGAAGTGCCCAATAGCACTGTCAGATATCAAGGTTGGTTAAATGCCTCTTGAATAAACTACACTTCAGCTGCTCAAGTAGGAAAAGGTCAAATGAAGCTTTCACTCCTCAAATACTTTTGTTTAGCAACCAGCTGAGAGCCCGAAGTGCTGTTGAATTTATTGCCAGTGGCAGCAGTGAAAACAAGCCAGAATTGTTCATTTTGCCATTACTTGTTCTGCTCTATTCACTTGCCTCTAAATAATTATTGGTAACAATGTTTTATTTAAAAACCAAACACTGACATTTACTTTCAATTAGATGGCAACCTCTAAACATGATTGTGATTTGGGCTCTTATTTTGAAACTGCATATAAATGATTACAATTCTTGCAGACTTTTCCAATTTTTAACATATAGAAAACCTCTGTTCCTTCCACTTATAAAGGATGAGCAGATGACTATTTATAGACCTCTAATGGCAATTTGTGTGCACAATACAGATGCTTATGAGTTAGTCTGTAGAACTTTTCTGGAGCAAACTGAGTTTGGTTTTTGTTTTAAGTAACAATTAACTTCTAACAGCTGTACTATTAACAAGACCTACTAACCAGCAATCTAATATAGACCCATGAACATACAGGGATAGTATATGTTTTTGCTGAATACATATAATTTTACAAAGAAAATGCCTACAACTTTTTCCAGATGTGAAGGAATAAAATAGCAATAGCCTGTAATTCAAACCATCTAGATTAATTTAATTGATTTCTGAGAGACATTGCAGATAGTAATAGGTGAAGACTTGAAAGATGTTACCTTCTAGTGTCAACCTCTGTCCAATTCACAGTAAAAAGAGCTATTGTAAATTAAATCCATCTTTTTAATCAATAGCTCTACAAGTTTTATGAGGTTAGGAAAATTTCAGTTTGCAACTCCAGAGTGTTCTTAATTTCATCTATCCTTCTGTTGTAACACCCATCACATACCTTCTCCATTTCCCAGCCCAATTTCACCTCAAACTGCATGCTATCAAGAAAATGCAGGCTAATTCCTGTCTTACAGTAACTTATCACAGTTCTAACATTTTGGTGAAGCCTGCAAGCAAAATCAAAGCTCTTATGAGCTTGTTTCCCAGGCGACCTTGTTTTCAAAAGTATATGAGATACTGAAACAACCATCCACTCCTTTGATAACCAGCTTAGCAGAGCAGCATCTGCTTGGGTGGTAAAACCTGTATTTTATATACACTTTCCTTGTTTCAGTACCAGAACTACTAGACCATGGTTCTAGAGTCAGTAATGGATCAGGTTTTACAGCCCAAGGGAAACCTTAACTTGCAGCATTTCCTTCACCGGGATCCAAACTTCCAGTGTTGAACAACAGCAGTCACATGTTCTCAACACAGAAAGTAGTGAAACCTCTATTTTTATTTATTTCTGCCATGGATATCCTTGTCTAATATTTAAGTTTTTTTTTTAATTTTCCTCACACATTACATGGTTCATCTCTATTAAACATAACCTTTTTTTTTTTTTTCCTAAAGAACAAAAAAAATAAGACAGTGCAGTTACTATGTATTAACCACGGACTACCAATCCTAACAAAGAACTTCAAAGTGAGCTGCAACAGAAAACTTGGGGGATTTTTTTTTATATATCACCATATACACAGTACTTACAGGTTTCTATGCCACCTTAGAACTGCTTTACAAGTTCAATTAGCCAGGAGACCCTGTGCTGTCTGAAATATGTATGTATCCATTGTAGTAATTTACTGCTGCAAAGCAGCCTGATAAGTTCCCTCAGGAAAAAGAAAAGCAAGTCAAAGGACAGTTTCAGACAAAGACAGGTATACTTACTAAACACACTATAAAAGCCATATTAACAGACAACAAAGGGTATGCTGAAACACCTACCTTTGCAAACACAAAATTTAAAATTATACATCACCACGCATCCCTGTATCTATTCCACCCAATGTTACTTAAGCCATATCAAAGTAAGCCAAATGTACCATGCACAAGATATGTCACACAATTTTACCAGCTTCATTTGCAATGACATCAATTTTACTGCTGAGTCTTCTTTGGGACCTGTATTATTTAAAGGCATTATTTTTGTACTCAGCTTTTCTGCTTTGACTCTGCATAAACTAGTTAACATATTTTTTAAAGGTATCTTGTCCACAAAACCAGCAAAGGTAATTAGCAGGAATTTTAATGCCATAAGGAGTTTTGTAAGTTATGCCACAGGAAACAAAACACATAGACCAAGCCTAGGAGGGATCAGAAATAATTCTGTAAGGCAGTGCTGAGCATGCTGTTATGTAAACTTGGAGAGGACATTCTTTCATGCTATTTCTTATGCAAATATAAATCAAGGTCTTAAAACACACAGAGAATTTAAATTTAAGAATCTTCTTGAAAATTTATTGTCTTAGACACTACAGAAGCTCTCTCACACTCTCACCACAAATCAGATGCCGTAAGATTAATCTCAAGACTGTAAGTGAAATCCTCTAGTGATCCACAGCCTGATACCAGGCTCCCAAGACTGGATGCATGTTGAAAGATTAGCCCAGAATTTAAAGGGAAAAATACAAGCTGTGTGTTAGCTCCAATTCAGACAGGAAATCAAGACCTCCCAGGTTTTCAGCACAGCATTCTGAGCAGCATGACCAATCATGAGAACCAAACCCAAAATAACATTGTCATGGCCATTATCTTCCACAGGCCTTTTCCAGGCTTGTTGTAGCCCTTGCCCTAAAAGGGACTTCTTAAACAACACTTGACTATATCAGAACTCCACTCATTTTTGCAACTGGATTTTGGATACTAGTCCATAAAATTGCTCTATTTTGTCATTGGTTCTGAAAGTTCAAGCTGGTTCTGTCTAAAAAACAAGATGAACTAATAGAACAAAAGTGAGAATGTGTAAAAGGAAGGAAAAAAGGAACATCAGTGCCTATTGCTTCAGCACTGATACAAAAACTACAGTATAATCATATACTTCAGCTTTACTTTTACAGAAGTAGTTAGAAGGCTTTAAGCACATACAGCTCATAGCACTACTCTATGTGTTGCTCTTAGAATACCATGAAAAATTCATCTTTGGGGCCAGGAGAAAGATCCTAGTCTCAGGGCTACCTCACACCATGAAATGTCTGAAATATAAAAAAGCCCATTCCTTTCTTGAAGATGCATTGCCTTCCAACTACAACTGAACTAGATGTGGGTTACTTTGAGGACTTTTCTAGAACACTCTTTACCATCTGTGAGGTAACACTGAAGTTGAGAGCATTCTCCAAAAAAGTGCAAAAATGAAAGAATTATGATATTTAATTGTAACAAAATTCAGTTTGTAGTTTGCTTTGATTGTGGCTTGTTTATTTTCTTTGATGATGTTAATAGTAGCCCTGGAGGAGGTCAACTGAAAGTATTTCATGTAACTAGGAAAGATATATTTTACATTCCAACACTGAAAGTGGTGTGAGAAATAACTTAAAGTGAAAAACATTTCAGCATTGAAAAACAAATAAAAGCCATCTTCCCCCATCCAGATTCAAGGCCTAACATAGGCTAAAGCATTATAGTGCAAAACTCTGATACTGCAAATATGATGAATATTCCTCCCACCAAGTGACATGAACTGACCTGAGTTTATTATCAGATTTTTAATTTTTTTTTCAATATGGAAGACCGTAGAAGCACAAAATGATACCACTGATACATCACTTGTCTCACTTTTGCTGCCTTTCAGCAATGCATTTATTTTGATAAGGAAAATCCACACACATTAAAATCATTTTTATTTTTCTCCATTTTTGACACCGAAAGTGAATGTCTTATGTTACAATTCCCTATAGGATGGACACAAGTTTAGCTATTTGGATTACTCAAAAAAGCAGTTTAGAAGGAAAAAAAACATTAAACAGGAAAAAAACCCCAAAACTATTGCTTTGCTACAAATAACCATGTTTGTCCCAAAGTTCACAGAAAGTAAAGCTTCCCCATAGCTATAGTCTACACAATAATTGTACCTAGAGTAAAAAGATATCGACTATTAACTAATGTTCTCAGCTTTTTATAAGTAGCACTTTAAGAATAAGTAGTATGATTTATTGCAATTTTGTACCAAGCAATAAGACTGAACATCTGTATGCTGCAGATTTAAGCACACCAAAAATGTATACATTCACTTTAAAAAAATTTTTGCTTATCACTCTTCATTGGTAGTAGTGAAGTCAGCTGCCTGCTCAACCAAGTTACACAATAGAGAGTGTTTCAGCATGCTTCCACTGAGAAAAATAGTCAATGGCATGAAAGTAGTAAATCTCACCTTAAAAGATGAAACTGTAGCAAAAAATGCAGCAATGCCCTCTTCATACAAGAATAAAACTTCATATGGAATTTTCACACTTTGAGAATACTTCTCTACATGAATATTTAAAGATAATCACATAAAGCTGTGTTGGAAAGACCTCGCTTTTTTAAAAAAGAAAAAAGACCACTGCTAAGGTTGGAATTTAGACTGCTTCAGATAACAATCTTGACCCAAAAAATTATTTTAGTAGCAAATTATTATGATGTAGTTTTTATTTCCCACACATATTACTAATAAATAAGTTCCTCTAAGACATCTCTTGCCAATTAGATTTGTATTCAGCTCCTACAACACTGTAAGCACTAAAATGAAGGGATACATTTAAATGAAGTTACACTTAAACGGAGTTACTAATATGATACTAAGACTTTTACAGAAATGCAAACAGGTTTACAGTTACATTTACTAAAAAGTTACAGTAATCTACAGAAAAGGTTGCTGTTGTACTCCCTCTACATCCTAAGAGATCAAATTCAATTATGTTGTTACTGAAAAAATGCATAAAGAAATGCATTTCCCTTTATCCCATGTTAAAATCCTTCTCTGCTATAATCTAGAGACAGAAGTACAACTTCTTTTCTGTACAAAGGAAAAGCTTTAAAAACACAGCTTCACATTTTACTACATTTTTGCCCTTCTCAGCTTCCAAGTTCTTGCAAAAACAAATATACATTTTCTCAAAAGTGAATTTAAAGGATGTCCACATTAAAAAAATAAAGCCTACAAAAAGTTCAAAGATTTAAAAAAATGTTACTCCTATGGTAGTGATCTCCTACTTGTCCAAAGTCCAGAAAGTTACCGATGTCCATTTAATATTATCTTTCTTCATTTATTCCAATTTATCAGGTTCCAATCACATTATTTGTAAGAAGTCCTTGAGCCGATGAGAGGGCAGAAGAGTTCTCTACAATTAAAAAACAGGAGATCAAATTGGGTGTGCCTTTCAGAAAGATATTCATTCGGCACTGCCCGGAGTGACCATATTCATGTATTTAGAAAAAGGATTTCCTTGATTAGTTTCCATTGACTGATAAACCAAAAACATGAAGACTGAAACAACAACAAAGAGAAGAACTTTTATCCACAGGGGAACAGGGCGTTCTTTTTTTATTGGTGGTTTCTCTGACTTGATGTCAGTCGAGGTACCATATTTTTGCGCATACTTAGAGTAACTTTCCTCCAGTATGAAGTCACTGTGCTCTAGAGGCCGGCTTGCAGCTCCTTTGATTGGTCTACGGCAGCTAGCACTGTTAATAAAAAATAAAATTGAAATACTGCATATTTAAAAGAGCAATCTAAACTATATAGGGAAGTTTTATTGTAATTAAAGAACTAAGAATTATTCCTGGTGAATACAGTACCTGTAACGCTACTTTTGAAGCTTGACAGATGATAGACATGTTAAGTTAATAATTCAGTGTTCAAGCAAGCACTCTTTAAAAATAATCTCAAATGCTACTTCACCCTATCCACATAAAAAAGATCATAACTGGCAATCAAACTGTAGAAAGTGTGTCCCCGTATTTGCTTTTTTAATGATTACTTATGCAGCCCCACTGGGATTTCTAAACATAAGATTATCTCTGGCCAATAAAATATCTACTGATAGCCAAGCCAATACACAGAGTCAGAAGACAAAGCAGTAAGGATTAAAACCCCCCACGTACACTGTCAAGTTCTTATATACAAGGAGTACACATACATGATTTTTATTTAAAATTTAAAAAAAAAAATAGTGGTATGGGTTTAACTAGACCTCAAAACAGAAGAGCAAACTTGAGAGGTTAGCAGCTGCACTACAGTAGTATCAACTGGTACTATATATTCTCCTTATGGTTAAGATTTTATGCAACTGCAGTTTAAACTGAAGCTATAATTAACATGTTGGAAACACAGGAGATGATTTTACAGCTTAACATGGGGAAACTTTTTCTCATAGCCTCTAAACAGAGCAATTTTTTAATTGCCTAATTAACCAGAGGGTTGCTTCAATTTTTCTTTAAATCTAAAGATGCAAAAAAAAACCCCAAACAAATAAAACCCCAAAACCCACAAATAACAGCCTTTCCTAGATGCCATCCTTATTCATGCTAAGAGTAATCAACATGACTGCCACTTTAAAGGAAAAAAATAGGGTATCTGAAAGTTCTTTCTGGCATTGCAAAAGAAAACTCAAAAATATGCTGCGAGATCTTTCGGTAATTTAACAGCAGGCCTAAGCAGTTTCACCTAGCCAAAATTTAAATATTGCAAGTCGTTTCCACAGAAAAGCCCTTTCCATTTAACTTTCACTATCCAGAAATTGCAGTAAAAATTCCCTATAGTACCACCCTGTTCTCCCTCCTCCAATTTCAATAAAGAGGGCTATTTTGGTAACAAATCTAAGTATATAGAATGGAAGAATAGGTGGCTGTCACAAATATCATTGAGCCAGAGTGCAAAACCTGTTCCTCAGAAATCTATCAATATAATCAAAAGATTTCTCAGGTTAAATAGGTTTACAAGAACTGAGAAAAAAGCCCCCATAAAGATTAGAAATACCTAATTCCTGTAGGTGTTGATACTTCATAAGGGAACATTTCTTTAAGAATATCCCTTTCTACTCTTCTTTCTTCTGTAGTTCTTTCCAGCACCTAGGAAACCAAAAACAGTTAGAGGCCAAACAGACAGCAAAACAAAAAGCTCCTGCATAGCTATCTCAGTGACCACAACCATGTGCAATTTGTAAGAATGAATGAGTCACCCAGTGATATTCAAGACATTACTTCTTGCATTTAGAAGTTTGTTTAACCTTAATTATTGGCAGCCATCTGGTCATTTTTGGTGCCTTAAAGCATTCAGTGATCTCCTCAGTTTCCTTTAAGATAAAGAATAAGCTGTAAAAATACTATACACCTGTGAGCCAATGATGTAGATGATCAAAAAAACTTAACCATCACCTCTATCATGGCTGTGTTGAGCAGATCACAGGACTGGTTGAGACCAACATGATTTAAAAAGCACTGATGTGGGCAATCTGTCTCTTCTTGCTGTAATAAACCATGCCAAAGTACAGTAAAATACTGACTGAAAAACCCCATCAGCAGTTTGGAACAGAACATCAAGTTTACCTACAACCTTCTATTTCACAACTAAGTCTACATTGCAGTCATATTGTAAACAAAGTGTTAATAGCAGCTTTATCTACAGCTACATGAACAGACAAACAGCATCTTGCAATGTAAAATTCCACAACATTACAGTATTACATTAATACAATTACATATACTTGCAGGTGCTTTAGACAGTTCTCCAAGAGCTATAATTTTTGACAGTTTGAATAGGTTCACAGTAAAAGAATTCTTTTCTTTCTTGATAACTGACAGGAATCTACAGATGCTTTTTTAATTCAGGCATTTGGTCTAAAGTAATTCTACTACCTGATTCCCTAAATTAAAACACATTGTGTTTTTTCAGGATAGGCTGATTTACAAGCTCAAAGGGAGATAACCCAAGTCTACTCTACTTTGAGCTATAAAGAATTTAAAAGAAAAAAATATATATTTTGTTCAGAAAAACAGCAGCACAAGGAGAAATAACACATCAAAACATATTTGTCTTAGGAAAAAAAGTCAGATTTTCACACACACACACACACACCCAAATCTGAAAGGGAAAGATGAAAATAAGTTTATATTTTCTTTTATGTCATGTGACAACACTAGTTTATTTTGACTGGTGTCACCTGGTCAATGACATCCTCCACCCCCTCTGTCCTAAGAGGTAAGCACATACACACAAGAATTTTGTTCACAGAGAATAAGCAAGAGCAATCTAAGTTTTAATTTATTTACTTCAGCTGTCATCAGTGGTTTCTTTGGTGTTCTTCTGGGCATGTCTGAGAGTTCACTGACTGACAGTGTAGGAGCTGCATGCTTGAAATTTCCAGGCACCCTATTGCCAACCTGCCGAGATTCAAAATTGTTCAAACTCAGAAACAGCCAAAAGACAAAATGAAAAGGGGCAAGGTGGCAGAAACCAAACAACAAAACCTTTATGTGCATTTAATATATGCATGTTAGAAGTTAACTCAAGAAGGTTATGTAAAAGACACTCCAAGATCAGCAAAGGAAACACACTGCTTATCATTCCAAGTAGTTTCTTTTAAGCCATTTAGAAATATAAAAGCTATTTAGTTCACAAAAGCCAAACTTAAAAGCAAATATTCTGCATGTACTTAAATAAAGTATCTAAGCTTTTAAGGTAGCTCTTTTCAGCCCTCCCCCCGCAAAAGACATTAGATGGGACCTAGGTGTTGACCTAGTCCCATCTCAAAGTGAACAGTATTAGGTACTAAAACAGATACTGAGTATGTGTTTTCAAAGACTACTGAATAGTCTTACATTCCTTAAAACAGTCTTCTGTTTGTCCAAAACAGAATGATTCTGTCAGTGAAGAGATGTTACAGAAGAATACCACAATTGATTAAACATATTTACTAAACATATTTACTAGGGTCTCGTTGCTTGCAGCCAATATAGTTTCATTTATGGGAGTACTCTCTGATATTACAGCATCATCTATAGGCAACTGTGCTGTAGCTTCCACCTGTTTGTTTAAAACAAACAAAAGACAACAATTGAATAAAAGAGCCACTTTGGACCCCAAGAGTGAGAGAAAAAAGAAAGCTTGTCTATTATAAAAGCCTCTCATCACCCTTTTTCTTGGTGTTCTTCTTGACACTCTTGTAGACTCCCTAGAAAATGCCTGTAGAGGTCCACTTTTTGAAGATCCACTTGTCCAGACAGTCTCAGTAACTCCATCTTGGGAATAGGTCTATTCAAGCATCAAACACATGATCATATACATGAAAACCAGCTCCAAATATTGGACACTCACAACCAAAAGCCAAAATAGCATGCACACTCCAAAAGCAACATGTCTACAATCAAAAAACTGTGGATCCTAATACATTCAATAATGAATAGCTATCTAGATTAGTAGCATTGACCGTAATACTTATATTTGAGCACATTGTTGTTCAAATACAGAACTGAATAGATAATGCCCAACAGTAAAAACTAATTTGCTCACTGCCCTAGAATGAGCTAACACTACGAGGAGTTACATCAAGTCATGGACAGCACACATGAAGCTTTCAGGCCCTTTACATTTCCTGCCTACACACACACACAAATCTATGAGCATAAGCAGAAAGCATCACCTTGTTCTCTACACAGATAGGGTTCTATTCTCTCAGCAGAGGTGGGCACAGTTCATGCACAGCCACCTGCTCCTGTTTCAACAAGAACTAATCTTCAGCCATAGGAGTCAAGGGAGAGACACTTAAGGATCTTAAAAAGTTTCTACATACAGGGATGAAACTAACAATTTTCACATTAACAGCAGGTTTAAACAATCAAGCCTGACACAGATCTCTCACAAATCGAAATAACAGCATGAAGCACCAAACTTTTATAGCCATTAACACATGCAGATCATTCCCTATGCATTCCTGCAAGTTTCATGCTCAAAGGAAATATCTCCCTCAAAACTATTTCCAAGCTCAAAAAGGAGATGAGGATCTGCTTCTTCTAGATTACACATACAATTTTCTTTTTATTTGGTTAAGTTTAAAAATAAAAATAATTACTTTTTAAAATACTTCTGTCTTTGCACATTAACACCTCATACAGTGATGTATTACCAAGTTTTTGGAAGTTACATTCATTGCTAAATAAAGTTATACACTGCAACTGTCAGTTACAGGTTCAATAGTGGAAATTACTTCACTAGAACAGTATTAGCCCCAAAATAATGTGTTAAGAGAATAGGCTGAAAAATATTTATTAATTGAGAGAGGACAGTGAAACTAGAAGCTAAGCAGCTTTATGGTTCTATGATAAATTCTGCATAATAGCTACTACATACCCAGCAGAGGGAGCACAAGAGTTTCACTGCATTCCAAAGTCACTGAAGTACTTTATAAAACAAATGAACAGACCTCAGGTCCAAACAGATTCAGATTTTTTTTTTTTTTTTTAGAATTGTAGATTTCAGCCTAATTCTCAAAAATCCTTTACAATTTTAACAGACTTTTGATGAAGCATCTTCTAACCCCTTCTTAAATATTTACCAGACACTGCATTCTCTTCCTTCTGGCAACCTACCAATCCAATCACAGTTCCCCACCTCAACTCCACACACTTTCTATTTGAGAGGCGTTCTTTAGAAGCTTAGAGAAAAAATACTAATTTCAGAGTGTTTCTACTCCAACAATCCACTCAGGAAAGCAAATTCACTCATACTAGTAACAAAGAGCTCCCCATCCCAGGCTATTTGCATGAGAATTATTTATGTTCTAATGAAAAGTTAAAAGCACTTCACTAATAACTGCCTCTCTTCTTCAGATGCTTCAATCATATGTTCTAGTACCAAGTTTAAATTTTTTTCTTGCATGATAAGTCCAGGAAAAACCAGAATCTACTGCATAAAACCCATCCACACTTCAGCAGAACACAGTCAACAGACAAAATAAAGAAGAAATGCAAATTGTTGTCTACAGTTATAATTATCCTCACTGTCAACAGAGCAGGCCTCTAACCCGACTAAAATGTAACACTCATGTTAGGTACACCAACACCCTGTATGTAACCAGAGAAACTACAATGGTGTGGTACACAAGCAGTATTCAATATGTGCTTCTAACTGTCAAATAACTCATGAGCAGTGGAGCTATAGATTATGACTTTACCTCAGCTATCACTTACCAAGTTACTATAGCGGTAGTAAAAAAAAAATACAGGGAGGAGTAGGGGAACACAGCACATGCAAAATGTCACTGTACAAAGTTTCAGGAGAGAGACTAGTTCTACACTGCTCCTTAACATTTACATTGTTTAGCCTGCCTCCTTCTGTCCAATGCCATTTACTATGACATGTCAGGCTCAGTTTTGAACTCCTACTCTAGATTCACCTACTGCATTAGAAGGGAGTATTTAAATTAGGGGTTTCTGTCAACTTTTCACTATGAAGAGGTAATTAAACACAAACAGCTGAGCTCAAGTTCATCCAGCCCTCCACTGCTAACTGACTGATAAGGCCCATGTGCCTGCTCAACCTCCCCACCCAATTTCTTTTGCAGCAGTCTGCCTAATAATTATCTATTTGTACTCTCTTCTGAAAAGAACAGCTACATCCAGCCATGCCAAATGACAGTGCAGTCAGCTACGTACGTCTGGTCTAAAGCCAGTGCTGCACAGGACCTAGAAGTAACCAGCAAGTCTGCTCACACCACACTGCCCACCAGCTCAGCCTCACCACGCTTCAGACACTCAAATCTTTGTGCCAATGCCACACAGCGCACAACAGTTGCAATACTTCTGCAGAATGAGCATAGTCCCTTGACACATTAGCTGAAAACCTACAATGCAATTCCACAGGAAGAAGGGGAGGAAAGAAAAAAAAAATCTTCTCTATGTCCTGGTTTTGTTGTCAGTAAAATACATGACTACACACATTTGCTAGCCAAAAGCATTAAGTTGTTCTTGGCTTCAAGCAGCTGCAAAATTTTGCTGGGGGGTGGGTGGGGCTGCTTGTTTTGGGTTTTTTAGATGGTTTTGTCTGTTTGCTGTATTTAAAAAAGAAAAAACAAAACCCCAAAAAGACCCCCCAAGAAACAATCAGAAGTTCAAAAGTAAAAGGTTTAACAAACTAAAGAGAGTTTCTGAAGAATTTGGCAATTTTGAAATTAGGTAATTTTTTGATTAATCCTTTGATTAACTCCTGGTAATTAAAATATGCAAGTTGTAAGATATTGCATCAGTACTGCACATGTGAGATTGCAAGACAAAACAGTAATGACCTGTAACTAATATAGTGAAACTGGATGACAGAAAATTGAGTAAACAAATCATCACTTAAAATGCCATAAAAATACCTCACTAAACCTCTTTATTCTGTGAGTTCCTGAAGGCTCTAAGTTTTGTTTGTTGACAGCAGAATTAAATATCTTTATTACACTGAAGCTGGCAGGGATTTCTGGCAGAATAACCATTTTGAAAGAAGTAATTCTTAAAATACAAGAATCTAAAGATTAAGATGCTCATTATAAAGACCATTACCAGTGAAGTTGCCTGAACAAATTAAAGAATATTTGGTGCATTGAACGATGTGTGTGTTTTAATTTTTTGAAGTAAAATCTGTTCAGCTTGTAACCTAAAACTGCAACTTAAAATAAGCAAACTAGTTATGGATCTCCATAATTGTGTTGTATTACTTAAGGTCATACAGCAGCATTTTACCTGCTTTAAGAGACATCCGTAGCTAAAGCATGTTTATACATACACACACACACACACATTAAATAGCAAGCATCTGGCATTTAACAAAGTATTGAGAAAAGTCACTGCAATCTGCTAAAATACACCAAGCAATTAACAAGTCAGATTCTGAGTCATTGAATGTTTCTTTACAAGTCCTTTACTGTAGCATAGCTCCACTACTTACTGGTCAGATGAACACTCTAAAGAATAAGTATCCTAAGCTGGGGAACAGGGTATTTAGCAATGCTTTCATATCAGAAGGACAGATCAGCCATCAACTACCAAACCCTGTATTCAGCAGTTTGAAAACCAGAGGTGCTTCTGTAAAATCCCTCTGGCATCAAGATAGCAGAACTACTATTTATCAGTAAAGGACAGGTGGTACATACAGGGAGATCTACACTTGTTATTTATTCTTTTTTTTCATAGGAGAAGTTTTTCAACAAATTCATGTCTACTCTGGTACTGCTGCTACAAACAGTTGAAGAAAAAATATAGATAGGTAGCATATGCGTGTACACACATACACACACCTATACATAAAGGCATATACCCAAATACATTACTTCACATATTACATTTAAATGAGTCATTAAACAGACATATTTAAAATGCATACCTATATCTGTAGCTGTCTAACCATATATGTGTATATGTATTTAAAAACACTTCTTAAAAAAACCCAGAAAAACTCACACACCCCTTTTTCCAAATTTTTTTTTTTTTGAGAAACCACTGCTTTTATTAAATCAAGTTGATTACAAGCATCCAACAGAAAGCCATCAGCCCATGTGACCTGACATCTGTCAGGTTTCCAAAACTAAACGTGTTAAGGTTGCCTACTCTTCTTCTCTAGGAGGTTGCTACAGCAGCTGACAAGTCAGACTAACAGCTTTTAGCAGACCATAACTTTGAGCATTATGAGACATGCTAAAAACAGCCGCTATAGTTAATTCACAAGATTTTCATGCTATATTAGAACAGGCTTTCTAAAAGAACTTTTAAAAAACAGCATGTCTCACTTAGTCAAATGTGATGTTAAAAGTAGTAAGGTGTTTAGTGAGCACATCACCTGCAGTTAGTAGCTGTTCCACATGCCACTATGATAAACATACCTGGTTGTGTTCAACAACTCTTTTTTGTTTGAGTGCTACTGGCGTCTTCGTCCTGGCTTTCAGAGGTTCTCTCTTCTCAAGCCTCAGCTCAGTCTTCGGATCTGCAACCAGTTTTAATATAACTAGTTTCTGTAATACTACTGGTTGTTGCACTAGTTGAAACCGAAAGTATTTTAATACAAATTCATTTTAAGAGGCAACATAACTCCTATGAGTTACCATTTCCTTAAAAAGCTGTGAAACAGGTATATTTCTCTATTAAATGTATAAGAACAAGGATTTTTGAAAAGTAGCCTTAAAATTATTTTAAAACACTGACCCCGTATTTATTTATGTTTTGTGCTAAAAACCCTACATTTCTGATAAGCTGTTCCATTTAGAAGCTGGTATCAAATTGCAACTCCTTTAACTGAAGTACCATTCTACTACTGATTGTAGTAAAGGTATTGAAGCTTGTCAATGTTGTTTGAAGTTGTTAGCTTAGTTTCCTCTCATATATGTCCTCTATTATTTCCACTGCTTTTCTAAAATTCTAATAGCATTACACCAACATATTTAAGATTTATTTATAAAGAACTTTTTTTTTGTAGGGGAGAAGGGGAATATTTGGATTTGAGTTTCTTCCCCAGTGTGTGAACAGTTCAGTAATTATATGAAGCATATGTAATTATAAGAAGTTAGCTGTCAGTTGTGACTGGGCTCTTGGCTGTCCCAAACATAATTAAATCAATCTCTAGCATCCTTTCCCCCTTAAAAGTGCAAGAGATAAAAGCTGAAAAACAATCCCAAATATGCAATGGAGATCAATCAATTACTAGTTGTATTTCATCCCTTTCTGTCCTATGTCCATGGAAATTCCTGTAAAAACAAAAACAAAAAAACCCGCTCCCAAAACCACTCTAAATAGGCATCTTCTAGCACTCCATTCAAGTAATTCTTTAAAATCTGTGCTGTTTTTATTTTCTGTAAATTGCACAATGGTGTGTTTTCAGTTCCCCTTCCCCCACCACTACACCTTCTTGATACAAACTTATTAAAACTACAAAAAACACACCCAGGACCAACCAATCAACCCACCCCCTAAGTCCATTGGGAACAGAGCATAAAAGGGGTTGAATTGTAAGTATTAGACATAAAAAAAAAAAAAGAAGAACAGAAGTTTAATTAACTATTCATATAGTTTACATATCCCATAGTAAATAACTACTATGAGCACAGTAAGACAAAACTGGACTGGTACTTAAGTTTGAAGAACATTGAAACACCCAATATACAGCTCTCCTGTCTATTGGACGTATAGGCTCCAGTCTGGGGAAAATGGATAAAAGGCACCAGCTCAGTAGCAAAAGGTTTCCTTTCCCAGAACAGGTACCTGGATCACTGTGCTGGTACTGCATGATCAAGCACATGACTGACATGGCCCACAGCAGTACCTTACAGCCTCACCCAACAGCAAGATCATACCCTCTTTAGGTTATTTCTACTGCAAATATTATTCATGTATAATTTGAATCGTTCCCATGCAAGTTCCACTCAAGTCTTACCGTCCTCATTGTCACTGTACTGGTCAGAATCATTGTTTCCATTCTGTCTGGTGTTCTCAGTAGTTGGAATCGCTGGGAGAGGCACAGGTGCCTTCAGGTCAGGACCTTGTTCCATCAGTTTCAAAAGCTTTTTCTCATAAAGTTTCCTAGTAGTAGCTATAACAAGGAAGGATAAATGCTAAAGAAACAGTTTTAATCTTTCCTGACTTGACTGATAGAACTTGGCTGTTACATGTTCTTAGGGAATTTCTGAACATAATGTTTTGGTTTTTTTTAATCAGTTTGTATGGCCCAGAGTGTCTATATATAGATATATATATAAACACACACACGTCTAGGTACACAACTCTGCTTCTAAAGCTTCTAACTTTTCCATTTAAGAGAATTCTTAGATAAACTTAGACCTCTTCGTACACTGGAAGTTATAGAAAGGAAATCTAAGGAAAAGGAATTTACCTGCTTCTTAGATGTTTTGCTTCATATGCTGCAATATACAAGTTTTCATTCCCTCACAAAAAAAAAAATTAGTGAGTTTGATATTGCAAGGGCAACAATTTCCAAGCAGATTACTCTATTATTCTCCTAATTCCCTTTCCCTGGAATTAATGACCCTGCCTTTGCCTTTTTGGCAAATTCAGCCCAATAAGCATCAGAGGTGGTGCAAGCAAGCAGCAACAACAGAACTTTCTGCATGCTGCCATCTAGCCATCAGGTTGGCTTGCTTGATCTAAGAGGACAGCTGTTTAAAACATTTTAAGTCTAGCACATACATTCACATCTGGACTTTGTTGGCAAAAATCTGTAGAGGTGACTGGTGCCTGAGCTGTTAGCTGCAGAAAAAACATTCTAACTTTTGAAGTTTTCCAATAAGAGGAAACCACCATTTAAAAGAAATGGCAGCCTCTCAAGAAAGAATTAAAGGCAATAAATTAGACCAAATGTAAATGCCTTTCCAGTGGACTACATAGGGTCTTGAGTTTTTCATACATGTGTACTATCAAAGAGGTACAGGATGAATGGCAAGGCATGCAGAATCAGCTAACTGAAAATATTACAGATAAGACTTTGAATACACACAGCACTGCAGGCTCAGTCACGGACACTTCCATCCACCTAGGATTTCAGGAACATTCCACAGAAGGCTCTGCATACTACAGACAACAATCTGTTTTTGAAGAGTTGTGAAATCAAATTCCCTTGCCATTAGGCTACTGCACAATCTGAAAGGCAAGGCGCTTTGATCCCACATCAGAGATGAGTGCCCAAGGCAGGAGATTAGGCTGGGGTCAGGACTACTCCTGACATAGGCCAGCACACAGAACAGAATGCTAGGCCAGAAAACAAACATCAGCAAAGGAAAACATTACTGCACAATGCAGTGAGTAGGAAATGCTCTAGGGAAAGGAAGTTCCCTGTTCTCATTCTGCTCTCAGTACTATAAGTTTATTATGAAAGACCTATTTCCTATTTAAGTGGGCCCAGATCTACACTTCTGTATCAGAAGACCTAACTACCCCAGCACTGAACTTTAACTAATAGTTACACAGCTTCAGAACAGAAGTTGGAACATCTCCAGCTGGCCTAGAACATGAGAAGCAAACTGCAGACTTGCAATGCTTCAAGACTTCTCAATGTAAACTGTTCAATTAAAAAAGGCTAGGTGGGAAGTAAGATTGCAACAGTACTGGTACTAAAAAGTAACTGTATCAGGGAAACTTCACAAGTGAGGTTGAGTGAGAAATGAAACAATTAGCATCTACTAGTTCAATTGACCTACCTACAATTGGGCCAGGATTTACTCCATACTTCATAAGTTGCTCTTGAAGGTCTTCATTACTCATCTCTGTTATATCTAGGCCATCCTTCTCCTCTGGTCTGGGTTTGTCAGTTTTCTTTGTAGCTTTCTGAGAACAGAAGGGAGAAATGAGAGACAGGGTGCTTCCAGTTAATACTGAACTCATCTTTTTCTTCTAAGGGAACAGAAGACATAAGAGTACTAAACATATAAACCCACAAGAAATTAATTCTGTTCTCCTCCATGATCACTACTAAAGCCTATGTGAAACAGTACAAACATTTACACCTACTAAGAAAACATGCACAAGTTTTCTGCTTAGGAAGGAAATACCCATTACAAGTCTCCTCTAGAGTTAAAAAAATCACTCACTATTCTGGTCTTGTGTTTTAATTTGAAGTTCAAGTATACAGTGGGAGGGGATTACTTTCCTGTGACTGGAGAAGTAAGCTTCTAGCTATTTCACCATCACTACACAAAACTACAAATATTTATGTTACATTGGCATTTCTTTGCATGATTTTTCTACCTCGTAGGTCAACATTTCTTATTATTCCTCTTATTATATGGAACTGGTTCTTTAGTATCTACATACTTGCAACCAAGTTTCCAAAACCCCTATTCCTGTCAACCCCTTGTCCTGTCATTCTCTGTGAGATTACATGATATTTCAAGGTGAGTGCAGGAAAGGCAAAAATCAGAAACAGTCTAATATTTTCAAAATCCTGCTTGTCTGCTTAGGCCTCTGCTACTTGTAGTTCTAACAAATTCTAAATCCAACTCTGGCAACACTACTCGAACACTTGGCAATGCACCATCACCACATACAGATGGCTATCAAAATAATCTGCTAGGATGCTACTCCTAAATTAGCAGTTCCCGCTCGATCCAAACAGAGGGATCATAACACTTCTTCAACTTGGGAAGCCTGTGTTACTACAATAGGCATTGTAAAAGCAAAGAGGTAAGACAGCAAAAAGCATGCTTAGGATTTGCATGCTCTTTACTAAGACTTTGATACTGCTTTGAAATAAGTCATATTTGCATCTCAAAGTTGTATTATATAAACAGAAACAACTTCTCACTTAGCATTTTTCTCAACTCAGCTGTCCAGAGGGCCTACCTGGGTTTTTTTTGGTACTAACAAAAGACTAAAATTCCAAATACAAATATGCTATAAACACTCACAGTTAAGAGGTCTTTTTCTTGTTGCATTTTATAAGATAGCAACAAAACACTTCAAGATAATTTACATGAGCCAACAGTATCTACCTAGCTATTAATGTCAGTTCAATATTGTTTGCACGCAAGCTTGGTCTTGACTCAAATATTTTGGTATTTTAAAACTAAGCAGGGACTGTATGAGGATTTTGCAAATATATCTGACTCCAAATTTTCCTCTGACTCCTGGATATTCCAGCATGATAAACTTAAAATCAGCTGCTGAAAAGCAACAGAATCTCCAAGAGATCATGGCACTTCTTTATTCTAAGAAACAGACTCCAAACAGTCCAAAGAAAGTATAGGGTCACTACAGTGGCAGATTTGACTAAAGACAGATTTACAAGTCACTTTATCAGTCATTCTACTCCTAATTAGTTTTTGAAGCAATTGAGCCATACACAAGAAACAATCAACCTGCAGCTGCATGAGACTTATTCACTTCTGAACATGTTGTTCATAACATTATATCAAGTTAAATATTGCATTAACTTTAATTTCATATTCAATGCATTTTTTCTGGACTACTGAACTGTCCAAACAGTGTCCAAACAGAAAAAAGTTCTGAAAAGAATGCTGGGTTTTCTTGTTGAGATCTGTTCAGACTAATGACAGCTCTGGTGTTTGCCCACATCACCAAGCAGATTAGCCAAGATGCTAGTCCATATTTCAGAAAAAAAAACACCAAGGTGCAGGAAATTGACACTCCAATGACACTTCAGAGAAATTGGAAACCTAATGTAATGTATCTCTACCTTTGTTCACTTAAAGGCCACAGAAGATACTATAACAATATACACCAGAAAAACTACTCAGCATTCTGGATGCTTTACAGAAATCTTAGCCATCAGAAATCTAACTGCAACTAATGAGTACCCAGGGTACTCTAATGCAAGTAAACTCACATATTTCATGGTTTCTTTGTGGCTTTTTTTTCTTTCAAAATACCATTTCACTTTTTCCTGCACTACTGTGCAAGAGATCATCAAAATAGCCAGTTTCAGCAAAGAAAAAGAGCAGGGAGGAGATAAAGGAAGTTGAAAGTAATCTCTGTTCTTCAATAATTGGGCCAGATGTGTTCATTCATGTGTTCTGCAAGGTCACAGCTTTTACTTTTGAACACCTATTCTCCTTAGAGCAGGAGCAAATGACTTCCCTCCTACAAGTAGAAAGCTGCCATTTAACCGTCCACTGGACCACAAAATGAGCCCCTAGAAGCAAAAGACAGGACAGAAGAATTTCTCATACCTTGTCTGTGGTATGACAGCATTAACTTCAGCAACAATACTAAATTTAATTACCACTACCATTATAGGGTAATGCACCACTACACTTCCTGTGCATCATGACAACTTGTCCACTGGACTACACCATGAGACAGATCAAAAGAGCTAGCTTAAAAGTTTAACACTGTAAATTAAAAACAAACAAACCCAAAAATCCCACACCTGCATTTACCTATTCTATGACCACTAGTAAAATTTGTCTTATTGTGGTGTAGAGATGAAGTGCTAAAAATGAAATTGTGGCAGGATTTGCCAAAGTAAGGTG
Source organism: Promerops cafer (assembly GCA_013398275.1). Taxonomy (NCBI): domain Eukaryota; kingdom Metazoa; phylum Chordata; class Aves; order Passeriformes; family Nectariniidae; genus Promerops; species Promerops cafer. Next base: position 2,608,092 of record VZSE01007196.1, on the reverse strand, counting down.
GTGCAGCTGACCACTTTGCCCATAATGTAAATATTTTTGCAATAATATACCCAAATCTATGTAAATATTTTTGCAACAATATACCCAAATCAATAAATCCTTATCTGAAGATCTTCTACTCGCATCCAGAGCTCACAGCATAAAAAAATATTTTTAGTCATTGCTATTTTCTAGAAAACAGAAGATAGAAGGCTATCTGCATACGTCACTTGAGAGAGATTTGTTCACATCAGAGATAGCAATTTGGTAGTGGTATCTGTCAGGCTGAGTTTCTGACTGCCTAGGAACTAACTCTTCAAATAAGTACTGAAGTGAATTACAAGCATGGGGCTGTCACACAGCATTCTCAGTTCTAGGGCTACAGAAAAACAGCGGCATAAGAGAAGTTAATCTTCTCCAAGTATCACCTCTTGACAGCCCAAAGTTTTGCACGTTCTTTTGCTAGCAAGAAGAGCAGACAATGCAAGCAACCAGAATTCAGACCTGGAAACTACCTACCCCCCATACCTTACCTTTGGCATTCCGGCTGAATAGAAATGAACAGCCAGAGACCAGCTTAATCAGGCACACTTCATAAGCACCTGTATTAGTCCTAGCACTGTCCCAAAGACAAGCGTAAGAAACATGTTGAAGAAGCCGTTAAATTATAAAACGACTATGGGACATCACCAGAAAACTGTTTTCAAATCCCAAGTTAAATGGCATCTACATCAGGATACACAGTGATTTTAATCCCAAACAGGTGCAGCTTCATCACTAGACACAAAAAGGGTCAGGGCTTATTTACGATTTCCCTGAATGAGGTTAAGATAGGCTAAAGAAAGCCCAAATCACACCAACAGAACGCTGTTTATGTCTCCAGTTTCCCTCTGGTAACAAATAACTATTTCTCTTATGAGTGGTGAAGATAAGGAACTGGATATGCAAAGTGTTAATAATAGATTTATACTGTGAAATAGATAGGTCTTTATTCCCCTTGTACTTTTTATTCTACCATACACAGTAATTTCCTCCAGTAGAATTTCCTTTTTTAAAAATCAAGTCCTACTGAACTTTTTAACCTTAAAGGACTGGAGACAATAATTACCAAAAGCTACAGGACAGACAAAATAAACAATGGAAAGGAAATTATGCAGTAGCAATTCAAAGATACTGATACTCACAACTTAAAGAATTCACAACCTTTTAACCTTAATTAGTAATTGCCAGACTTAGAATTCCAAGCCTATGTACAGTAACAGTCATAAATTACAAGATTATGGACTATTCACCCCTTCCACCCCCCAGACACTAATTTCCATGTTATTTTGTGAAGGAAAAGTACCCACTCAAAGTCTGAAGGTGCAGAACAGCATGGCAGGACTTCTCACTGTAGTGGGAATTACTTTGGTCATCTCATCCCTGCTGCACACAGCTTTCTCTCAGCCAGCAGATGAGCGAGTGCCTTTTAAAAGGCCACAAAGGATTTAAACTGTATTCTGGGTGACATTTGTGCAACATGTCATAACTAAGACATACAGCCACACAGGAAACACTAAACATTCTCTACCTTCACTGGGCACACATAGATGCTTTACGCTGCCTCAGCTATCCAGTACAATTTCCAAAAACTAATCTTCATAAACTACCAATTTTACTATTACCTTCTCTTTTCCAACAGGGAAGCGGCTGAAGCTGCTGTTACTTCAGCTACAGATATCATAACCACAGCATTCTGACTATGAAGAGCTGAAGCTGGCTCTTTTTTTACTTGGCTACTTGATTAGAACAAAAAAAAAAAAACAACCCAACAACCCAAACAACTCTCCCCCTTCCCCCCCATCAAACCAAACATCTTTACCTGATAGGTCTCTTGTATGACTTTTCAAACAGGCCCTTCAGGTCCAGATGTTCTCATCATACCTTCATTAACAGGAGACATTTGACTGATCTTTTTCATATCATCACTTTAAAGGTCAAAAATATCACTCAATATATGCTTTAGAAGTGATTCTTCCAGGACATGAAATACACAATAAGCTCAGTCATAATAATCTACACTTTCTAAGCTCTGAACAGCTCCTGTTCTGACAACAGTGTCAAGACAATATTTTTGGTACATGCTTTAAAATAATGGTCCTAGAGAGGCAAAAATGTAATTTCATAGTTACTTTTTCTGTGAGCTGTCTGTGCCCCTTCTCAGCCCATAACTAACTAACTAACCAGGACAAGGGGGATTCAGATGCAGATTGTCCACCCTGAAGCAAGACAGTGTCTTGCATACCTAGTCACTATCCTCACATACCACTATGCTAAACAGGCTTAGGGGAAAAAAAAGAAAAAAGTTGCTCAAAACCATTAGTAGACCTGGAGAAGCTGGCTCTTCCAGGCAATATTATCAGACTGAGGCACAAACAGGCAAGATTTTAAAAGCTTTTCATCTTCTGGTAGGAATACACAGCCAAAGTGAGCTATATATTCTTGGGCTGGACAGAGCTAAGCCAGAAGAGTGATGGATTCAAAACAACAGAATTTGCAACAGAATTCAAACTATGGGATTTTGTCTCTGCACAGCTTTTATCAATAGCAAATAAGCACCTAAATGCATTATCAAATGCTCAGAACTTAGGAAAAAGACCCACTAAAATGACAGTGTAGACAGCTCAAAATTACTAATGACTACAGCCATGTCAAAACTAATGGCAGTTTTAAGAGACCTGGTGTAGCTTTCCGTGACTGCAGCGTGGATATTCAGATGATTCCTTAGCACTTGTTGCTCGCACTCACTTTAATAAAAGCGATGCCTGCCCCCCTTCAGGACCCCTAGGCCAGCCGAGTGATCCCGCGGCTGTCGCGGGAGGAGCCGCTCGGAGCGAGGGCCCCGGCGCGCCCCCTGGCGCCCGGCCCCGCCGGCAGTCCTGCCCGCACCGCCGCACGGGCCGCGACCCCGCCCGCGCCGCCACACCCTCCGACTCCTGTGCACACACGAGGACGGCAACTCAACCGGGCTGCAGGCTCTGAGAGGCTTTTAACTATTTGCTCGTAATAAGGGGAAGGGCGAGCGAGCCCAGAGACGGGTGGGGGAACACCCGTTCCATTATTTTATTCCTCCTTTCCATAAATCCTTGCAGTTCCAGCTTCCCCCCTTGCCCCTTATTTCTAACTTCTTTCAGACGTCTGAGTGCTTTCCCTCCCGTCCTCTCTTAATCTTATCGAGATATTTTGTTTTGGTTTTCCATCACAATTCCAGTCCCCTGGGATGTCAGACTTCTCTCACTCTTCCTCTTCTTTCCAACTGTTCTGGGGGCAAATTGCTCTGGAGACACGTGTGCTAATCTTTTTGAAGGAGAGCTGATGAGAGAAACACCCTTATGCCAAAAGACATTAACAGGGACAACAGTTATGCAGGCTACAGACAGTTTCAGTACTACTCAAGTGGCACAAAGGAGGCAACAAGCACACATCATCCAAGTTTGTTTTGCTTGGCAGGTATTGCTTGGGATTTTTCTGAGTGTTTTGGTTTGGGGTCGGTTGTTTGGAGGGGGTGGGGTGTCGAGGGGAAGGCGACACAACACAGGGCTCAAAGGACCCAAATCTGAGCAACTCTCACTAGAGTATTTGCTGAGCTTCTGGAACTTCTGATGATACGGTGCTCTAATACTAACACACAAGATAAGCATAACTAGCACAGAGCCTTCCAGATATTGTTAACAAAAGTGTAGGAGTACCACCCATTCTGTAAACATCAAAAAACTCACCCATAATTGTTTAAACTTAAGCACTGTGGAAAGGAAAACTCAGATCTAGAATCGGAACTAGCAGTTCTGAGATGTTCCTCCTCCAACAAGCATGAAACAAGTCAGATTGAAGCTCATCCTGTTTTACTCAAAAGCACCTTATGAATGCTATCAGCAGACCACTCTAAGTCAGAGAAATGTCTGTTTCACTGTAATTGCATTCAGTGAATGCCAGTTAAGTGTCTGAAATAGATGTTAAGGTAAATAACATGGTTTTAGACATCTCCTCCTCTTGGAAGCTGCAGTTCTCAATTTTTTAATTGAAGAACTGTTCTCTTGGGCTTGTGAAGGTTAAAGCATGAAAGACATTCAAAGGACTCTGTTTCTCGGCACTCTCTTAACTAATGACCTTTGAAACATAGTATCTAAGACACAATTAAATAGTTGTACTATCACACACATTAGGGCTCCGGAAGCTGATAATCATTATCCAAGCCTTTTCTCCAGACCAGACGTCTTACAATTATCAAATACAAGATTGCTTTCTCAATATATGCAAATTTATAGTCCATTTATGAAAAATTAAGAAGAAAATCACATCTTCCCAAAGACAAAAATTCCAAAAGGCATCAGCTTCCTCCCTTTCCTTACATGTGTAAAGTCTAAGAAAACAAGCACAGTGGACGAACTGAACAGGCGCTCTGCTATAATAGGCTATAAGAGGCGTTTTGCTATAGTATAATACACATCTTGGAGGTACAAGCAAGACACCTAGATTACGCAGACCCTCTTTACACTAAACAGTCCACTTCATTAAGCGAAACAAACCAGCTGTTCCCTCACAGCTTCATCCTTTCATTTAGACGCATTTACACCGAGTAGCGTTGCTCCCGTACAACCGAGACAGCGGACCGGAGTCCTTTCCTGAGCAAGTTGCAACGTCGTGCAGTTCTCTTGTTTGGTTCCTCCAACACCGAAATAGTCTACTTCGGAGACCACTCGACAAGCTACAGTAAAGGTTTCCCAGTTTACAGTCGAGGGGCTGTCGCACTCTCCACGCGCGGTCGCGCTGCCCCTCCCCCCCCCAGCCAGCCGCTCCAAAAGGCGCTCAGGGCGGGACGCATCCTGGAGGAGCGGCCGGCGGCCCCCGGCACCGACCCGCCGTCCCAGCTCGTCCCCGACGCGGGACGGCCGCCCGGCAGCACCGCTACCTGTGTCCCCCAGGCGGCGGGACCGTCCCGGCCGTCACGTTCGATCCCGCCCTCAGCCGAGCCGGAGACTCTCCCAACCCCGTGCGGGGACCCCGGCGCGTCGTGCCGCTCCCGGAGCCGCGGCCGGCGAGCGGAGGCGGCCGGCCCCTTTCGGGCGGGAAAGAGGGCCCGAGGTTGCCAGGAAGCCGAGGCGGCGCGGGCGGGAGGCAGCGGTACTCACCCGCCCGGCGGTGGCAGCGCCGCGGCTCCGGGGGCCGAGAGGTGTGGGCTCCCGCTCCTCGTCGCTGGAAAAGTCGGGCTGCGCGAGGGCGGGCGGGTTGCGGGCGGTGAGGTGCTGCAGGTAGAGCTGCACGTACACGTCCTTGCGCTGCTCGCCGCCCGGGAGGCTCACATTGTTAGCGATCAGCTCGCTCTTCAGCTTCTCCTTGGTCAGCACCGACGGATCCGCCAGGAACTCGGGCATCGCCGCCGGCCGCAGCCGCCGCCGCTCTCCCGGGAGAGGCACCAACAAAGCGCGGGGAGAAGGGGCGGGGGAGCGGGAGGAGGAGGAGGACTCGCTTGCTCCGCGCCAGAGACCAGCTCCACAGCGGGCGGGCGCGCGCACCGAGCGCTTCTTCCCAGCCGGCAATAAACCGCGCCCTGATTGGCGGGGAGGGCAACGAAGCGGCCCAGCTATTGGCTGGCGAGCGGAAAGGGGGCGGGACGCGCGGGAGCGGCGGCGTTGGTGCTTTGCGCGAGGGACAGTAACGCAGTTTAAATTCGGCTCGGGCGGGAGAGGCGCGCGGGGCGGCGCTCGCGGGCGGCGGAGAGTGGGAGGGCGCCGCCCGCGCCCTGCGGGTCCCGGTGACGCCGGGGCCCCTCGGGGGCCCTCTCGGGCGACAGGTGTGTCTCCGCCGCCGGGAGCGCCCCTCCCTGTCGCGAGCAGCGGGGGAGGCGGTTAACGCGGTCCCGGTTACCTGCCGTGATCCCGGTGTCCTGCCGCGACACCTGCAGCCGCCTCTGCCTGCGCCGCTGCCCCGCAAGCACCTGTGGCCCTGGCGGAGCGCGCCGCGGGCGGTGCGGGCGCGGGAGTTCTCTCTCCCCCGGGATAACCGCCCTCGCCCAACCCTTTGGCTGTCGGGCTCCCGAAGAAATCCAGCCGGGAAATCGGTAGCTAATCTGTTAGTGTGACTGCCGCCGTTGCGGTGACTTAAACGCAAAAACCCGCCAAACTCGCATCTGTAGTACCGCAGAGTTTGAAAGGCGCATAGTCGTTTTATTTATTTATTTGTAAAGTCGGCTTCCAAAATGTCACAAGTGTGTCCCTGCTGGGGAAGTTCGATTGAGTTCAAGACTGCAGTCTTACAGTCTTTAAACAAGCGAGTTAAATCTTTCTGTGTCTACACGCTGCCTGCTGGGAACACGCACTGCTTCTGTTTCACGATGGGAAGGGTTTCGTGTTTAGATTTGACTATATATCCTATGCTTTTGAGAATTGCCTTGCAGTACCAGAGATAGGAATTTAAATGTGGCCATTTTAATTTTCCCATCAGTCATGGATCTGGATTGTTGCTGTTTGCACCTACTCCCCTTTGTGTTCCAGAAAGAGTTCTAAATTGCTGTTGGGGAAAGGGATTTCCACTACTGTTGAGTGCTTCATCGTGGAGCTGTCCTGGTGCCCGTGGTTCCTATTTACCTTACCATAGCCTCAGTATCAGCTAGATGAAGGCGATGAGGGTTATTTTTTGTGGAAGGTAATTTCGAGACAGATCAAGAACCGATCCACAGGAAGCTTGACGCTTCTCACTGAAGAATTGGTGTGGTGTAACAAAGTAATTAAGACGAGGGAGAAGCTTAGCTTGGGGCATTTCATTTACCTAGTGCCAGTAGCTCTGTGAGGTGGCAGTCATCTGAAGTTTTTGGATCTGAAAGTGCTTGATTCTTGGTGTACATACTTAACCTGTTCAGTTTGTTTGGCAACGAGACTGAACACTGGAAACATACTTCCTCCATTAATACCACACAGGTACCACAGGTACACAGTAAAAAGTAATGTATCAATGTGGATTGACTACTATCACTTACTTTTAAGCTTGAATAGAACAAATTAGATGGTTCTATTTTTTCAGCATATCTTACCCAAAATTTTACCACATACATGAATATTACATGACAGGTGTTTCAGAAATGCTTAAAGGAAATTTAATTCCTCTTCAAATTTGATAGTACTAATTTAAAGCATAGATAGTATTTTTCACCTTGAAAAGCTTTTAGGTGCCTTGGAAAATAGTCTTTCCTCTACCTTTAAGAATATGCTTCTTTTTCAGATATGGAATGAGTTGCACAGCATACTTTAGAGAGATCCTTCAGCTATCATACTGATGTAAAATATAATAACATCAACTCATATCAAGTCTAAAATGTTTTAAAGCAGTGTAAGGGGAAACTGGGTCTGGGAAATTTTAGCCAAAGTTAATAGTGAAAATACAATCTAAAAAGTTGGCGCGGTCTCCATCTAACATCTCCACAGACAATAATGGTACGATAGCCCTGAAGCTTGTTTTCTGACAGTACTTTTTAGAAGAGTGCAGGCACCATTTGCAACTCATTGTACTGTTCAGATTCTGCAATACACTTGGTGCTGGCTTTTATTGTGAGTGACAATTCAGGAGTGGAAGGAAGTACGAGTGCTGAGCTTGAAGTCTAAGTACATTGATGGTAAGCCTGGTTTTAATGCATTAAATGTAGCATAAAAAACCCCTACAGGAATATGGTATGAAGTAGTAAATCTCTCAGTTACACTCACAGTTCAACTTTTGTCATAACATACGGATAGGCTGACTTGTCTTATCTTGGCTTTGTGTTTTTCTGTTTTTGCTGTCAGATGAAACTGGCATAGAAGCGTAAAGATAGCAGAAACTTATCACAGGTTTTGGCTATTTGTTCAAATTCCAGTACAGTTGTTGTGGAGCCACTGATGTTGTGGCTCTGATTAACATTGCTTGAAGTTCATATTTACAGTCCATTTAAGTTTTGAAAGTTGTTTTCCCCAACTATAAAGAAAAAGATGTATTTATTGTGAATTACTTTCTCTATTATGTTGTTATCCTGATGTAACTACTTTGCATTGACATGAAACTCTATTATTGGTTACCTTTAGTTGCTTCCAAAGCAGCCAAAAAAAAAAACCAAAAAAACCCCACAAATATGAAGTCTCTGGTCCACATGCCTATTCAATAATTTGCTGTATAAAGGCTGGAGCACAGAACTGTTGTTTTACCATGTGTTCTGTGAAGCTTTGCAGTACTTGAATGTTTATTCCTAACTGCAAGTTCTGGTTTTCAAAGACCAGAATACCTGCCTCTACCTGAGAAACAGGTAGTTACAATTTACCTCTTGTCAGTATAAATGCTGACAAAAGCAAAGTTTAGGGAAAAAAGTGAGAACGTTGTGAGACTATGGCCATTTCCGGTGGTTAAAAAACTGTTCTAAGCTTGCCTAAAAATGTGAAATATGCTGAAAGGAGAAGCCAAAAATCCTTCCTTTGTAGGACCCTCCCAAATGTCTGGAATTTCTTAGCTTTCCTGAGCGTGAGAAAGAGATTTTTCAAGCATACATTTATCTTTGACATGAAAACACTGAATGCCTTTTAAACTGTCTCAGATTTCTGGCTCGAGTTTCCCAAAGTTTGTGATTTTTAACCTCTAATGCCACCCATAAAAATGAGACAAATAGTTTATGTTGCAGTATGCTGAAAAAATTATTTTTCTATATACGTGCATTCAAAAAAGTATCCTAAATTAAGTGGAGGATCTGGAAAACAACCTATAATGAAGCAGAGATGTATAATTTGCATTTATATGCAACATTTGTCTCACAATAGATAACATTGTGAAGACTATAAATTCATAGCAAAGGCATTTAAGCGTTACAGACATGCTCTTGTCTTAGACTGAGCTGATAAGGAAATGTAAAAAAGCTGTATGAAGTATTAATTCAGTCTTGGCAGGTTTCACTATGAAAATGACATTTCCTTTAAGAAATGCAGTAGAAACTGGAAAGCTTTACTAGAAATAAAATAAGCAGTTGCTTAATCATTATAGCACAGCACAACTATACTTTCCAGCATCAATTATTTCTTTTCCACAATCTTGATTTATTTAGAAAAATTAGGTGGCTTTTTAATAACTCTAGTTTTCTCATTAGCAATGTCTGTTTTTGAAGTAGAAAGGGAAAAGTGGTAAGAAAGAAAGCATGTCTTAGTATAATGGAGCATATTGCTTCTAGAGCAGTTCCAGAGCTGGCAGCCACCAGGAACGCTGCTCTGCCAGTGTCACCTGACAAAGTGAACAGACAGGTGAATAAAGGGATGCCCAGCACTGTATGGCTGTCCCCAGACAAGGAAAGAAATTTGTACAACTGCTTTAAAGCGTCTTACTGCTGATCTTGTGATAGTCAAAGGCCTATACTAACAAGGACTGAAAAGAGAAACATCAGCTCCTGCTTAAGTACGCTGGCAGAAATAAAATGGACAGTTTTCAGGGTAGTTTTCTACACTGAATCATTTCCAAACCAGAATTATTTGGATATTTATTTCTGTCAAACACAGAAGCTATATTTAGCATATATAAGCTATTGCTTCAGCTCCGCTGTTTTTTGAAGCTTAAGTGGATTTAAGTTTTTGTCCATATTTAGCTAGTAACAATTGCATAAGAAAAAACAGCTAGTAACAATTTCATAAGAAAAAACATCTGTGTTAAGAGATCAATCAGATTACAAAATGCAGTATTTAAAAGTCAGGAAGAGACAAAAAGCACAGAAGCACATGGGCTGTTGAAATGCTGGTGAGAGACAAATACTCACTAGCATACTTGGATGCCTCAGAATGAATGGAGTCAACCTGACAAAACATCTGTAAGGTCAAAGAGAACTATTATCCTCACTTCACCAATAGGATATTGAGTGGGAGATTTTGTAAATGGCTAAGGCACATATAATTCTTTCATTTAGTTTTGAAACATCACTAGATGATTTTGATTTAGGGACAGTAACCTCTCCCCCCAAAGAACAGCTGACAAAACCTTAAACTGAACCACTAGTATTTGTGGTTGTTGCCGAAGGGGATGGTCCTGCTCTCTATCCTGTCCCAGGCCATGTGCTCCTGGTGCTTTTCCTGTGTTGGATCTAGCAGTTGTGCCACCAGATTCGCACGCTGAGCTGGCAGCTGCTGCGATGCCATTGCAGGATGTGATCCAAGTGGAAGGAGGGAAATGCACAGGCAGGGATGGGCAGGGCAGAGCGAGACGGACTGTTTTGTGACAACCTGCACATGTCAGGTACACTGACAAACCACACTCTGAAAACTTTGGCTCCTATAAGCAGATATTACCCTTACTGCAAGCCAGAGATATTGTCTGGCAACAATTTGGAATGTTTAGAGCGGGGCACCTGCTTTGGCAAAGGTACAGGAATGCAAACAGATTGCTACCGCTTCTTACATCCAGCTCTCTGGTGGGTGGTGAGGCTGAGAGATAAGATATTGTGTGGGACCAGGGAAACATCTAACAGATTATGCATCTCATACAAAATGCATCCATCTAACAGATTGTGCATTAAAAAAAAAAAAGAAGACTAACCACATTAAATGGAATATCTGTCAGCACAGCATGAGGCAGTCCTCCTTGTCCATTCAGACCTGGTAAAATCTGAGTCAGCTGAAATACTGTGACCAGTTCTGACTGCTTAAAAATGCAGCTTGTTTGGAAAGGCTCCAAAGGTAAGCGATAAAATAATCAGAGGCCCAGTAAACATAGTCTGTTATGCTGGAACATCTATAGGGAGGCGTAACAAATTTCAAATATCTAAGAAGTACCTATAAAAAGAAAGGGAATAAACTGTTCTCCAGTGCAATGACATGAGGGCTGGATTTAAGTTGGGGCAAAAGAGACACCAGGGTTAAACTATATATACTAATTTTGTAATTGTAAGAATAGCAAAGTACTAGAACTGATCACTTAAGGAAGATGCAGAATTTCTGTATTTAAAAGGTTTTAAGGGTATATAGAACAAACAATAGCCTGTTAAAGCCAAAATATTTGGCTTAATAACCCCCACATAATTTGTTGACTCTGCTAAATCTGATTTCTAAGACTTCTGTATTCATTTTCTTCTATGGTTTACAACACTCATAATCAGTTCTTACAAAGTGAGAATTGTATCTCTGGCATTCTGTCTCAGTTCAGGCCCTTGACAAACTATTGTTTTCCTCCCAATTAAATTTCATTAAGTGTCAAACTTTCCAGTCCATCTAAATCACTGAAGTATTATTTCTAAGACTTGCTATCTCATGTCGAAATCAAAGCTAAGTCCTCCCTGTGCCTTTCTGCCATGGGTACCTGTCAACCTCAGCACGTGGAAATAGCTACTCTGAGAAAACTCTTCTGTTCTGCAACCTAACCCCATTACCCTCGGAGGTTCCCCCCGCCGGCACCCTGGTCCCCTCTCTCTCCCTGTCGGGGTTTCATTCTTCTGCAAGGTTCTCAAGACAACAATCTCTCTGAACTCTTGGCTCCATCAGACCACTTGCTGCCTCTGCCTTTACTTTTACTCGGTATGTGAATTTCTGTACTGAAAACATTGTATCTCCATCATTTTTGGGGCCTCTGTCCCTTTTAAAATTTAAAATTACTGTTTCTGTACAACTTTCTGAAGTTTTCTCATCATTTCCCCACAGTCAGTTGCCTTAACAAAGGAAACCTTTGACACGTTCTTGCCTTTTGTGTTTAGCGTGTAATCAGTCCTATACACACAAAGACCATAAACAAAGACATGCCGATTTTATCCAAGGGGATCTTTATGATTACATTGGTACAGTAGCAGTCCTATGCCTTGACCCCCGCTGAGCCCTCTGTGTCGCGCTGCCCTTTCAGCCTCAAGCAAAAGAGGAGACCCTAAGCTGTAGGAGAGAACAAAAAAACCCGACAACAACGTTCCTCGGTTTCCTGCGCGAGGAAGGCGGTAAAAGCCGACAAAGAAGGAAAAAAGCGTGTGACCCCGACGTGATTCGAACACGCAGCCTTCTGATCTGGAGTCAGACGCGCTACCGTTGCGCCACGAGGTCTTGCTGTGCAGCCGCAGGCAGAGTGTTACAACTCGGCCGCCGCGGGCCGCCAACAGTGCAGCCCCTCTCCCCGGAGGGGCAGGACGCGGAACGGGTTGGGCCGGCGCGGCCGAGGACCCTGCCCGTCCGCCGCGGCAGCCGCACCCCTGCGCCGGCCCCTCTGCGCCGGCACTGTTCCGTTACCGCCTTCCGCGCAAGCACATTAACTCTCCACACCCACACCCCCGCTAGTGGTCCGCAGCAGCAAGGGCCTTCTGCCCCCGCTCCTTGGTGGTGCCGAGCTCGCCTCCTGCGCCGTTGCCGCCCTACGCAGGCTCGCGGGTTCATGCTCCCGCTGCCGGAGGTCACCCCTGCTGTCCCTCCGCCCACAGCACTGCATTTATAATCAGCCAGCAGGAACATGGTTGTGCGGATTTACTCCTAAGAGCAGTTCCGGGGATACCCCCGCAAGGCAATTCCTCGTTAGTATAGTGGTGAGTATCCCCGCCTGTCACGCGGGAGACCGGGGTTCGATTCCCCGACGGGGAGGCCGCAGCGCATGTTTTTCCTGCGGGCGGGCGGTGTTTTTTTGCCGTTGGCGTCAACGGCTCACGCGGGGCGGGGCAATAAAAAACGCGCGCGAGCGCAGCTCTCCCCGTCGGGGAATCGAACCCCGGTCTCCCGCGTGACAGGCGGGGATACTCACCACTATACTAACGAGGAGCGGGCTGGAAGCCTCCGGCCCGGTGTCGGCCCGNCGCGGGTGGGCGTGCATCAGGGGGTGGGTGTGCCCGGCCGGAGCAGGCGGGGGGACGCAGGGACAGGGAGAGGCTGCACAGGGACAGTGACATGGAGAGCTCCGCACCCAGCCGCCCCACTGCGGCCCCACCGCACAGCCTCACGCGGACCTGCGGGCACGGATCCCTGGAAATTGCCGCGGGAGGGAACGGCCCGGCTGGAGGCGGGGGGAGCGGAGCAGCACCGGCAGCTCGGGTGTCTTTGCGTTTGTAGTTCTGCATCTCGTTCACGCAGAGTTTCTTTTTACGGGAACCTGAGAAGTGCTGGAGTCAGCAGTCCTTGAGGTTAAGGAACCGGAGCACCTGCTCCTTACTTACCTAAAAAAGGAAAGAGGGAAATGGAAACCGGCTACTTTGAGATTTGAGAGTAAACGGCAGAAGGACATGGGCTGACCATCTGGCTTGATGCTGACCCGGTCAGCAGAAACATGGTTGTAAGTTTGTATCACAGTGACATTAGACAAGAAACTATATTTAATTTGCTGACTTCTGAGATGAAGAATTAACACCATATAATAAGCGACTGGAGCAAATGGTGTTCTCTTTTGATGGCCTCCACTATAGCTAGTATTTGCATAAATGAACCCCAGCTTAGCTTTTTCAGATAATCATAGCTAAAGAGCAAACAGCATCCTTTATGTAGACTTCTAAATATAAGTGACCTGTAAACAATGCATTTCTGAGAACTGGCCTACTCATTTAAATGTTTGAGTATGTTTCTCAGTGGATGCAACAGATTTAAATTTTGTCCTGGACAGTGAAAAATAACAACCACAGTCTCATAACAATTTCAAGACTTTAGATGTAGTGTAATGAGTCATATTGTAGGGCTGTGATCTGGTGATAGGCTTTAAACCTCCCACAGCAGGATCAAAACCAGTGTTTCCAGGCTGGTCTACACTTGCTGTGTTCAAATTTTATTCAAAAGATGTTAATAGTTTGCTTGAAGCTGGGAGACTTTCTGGTAGATCAAACATTACCTGTTTGCATTTCATGGGACTACACACAGTTTATATCTTTTTGCCTGCAATTTCTCAATTCTTTCTGTTCATTAACCCTTGTGGTCAGGGAGCTGAGCTTCAGACCCCAAATAAAAAGATGTACCCCAAATAAAAAGATGACTTACCCAAAAATACCTAAGAAGGGGAGCAAGAAGAGACATGGAGGTGTGAGTCAGCACAGCAAAAGGGCTGTTTTGAAGTGGATGGACTATTATGAGGCTGCAGTGATCTGCAGTTACAGAGCAAATGCATTCCTTGTGGATTTGTCACAGAGACATGCCAAAGCAATGCAGAACAAGCACTGGGAACTACTATCAATGCTCCAAGAGCTGTGGAGGCTCCATCTTCTCCTCAGGATCTACATGCAGCTATTTCATGTGTCCAGTTGTAACGATCTTATTGCATGGTTTCCTCATCATTGCATCAGCTCTGTGTTTAGCTTGTCCCTAATGGCTGCTAAAAGGTGACTGGTGGAAGTCACCTGTACGAGGCCCATTACAGCCATAGGCAGGAGCAGGGCTGGGACCTAGCACATCATTGTAGCTGGATGCTAGTTACCTCTCCTTCAACTTGCTTAGCTGAAGCTCATCTTGCAAAATGTCCAGCTGAGTTTTGAATCTCATCGTGGATGGGAAATTCCACTACTCCTTTGCCACAGCAGGTTGTCCACCCTCACTGGTATTTCCACATACCCCTTCCTTGGAATTCGCCATGTTGCAACTTGATCATTTTGCCATGCACCTCCAAGAAATGCCTGGCTCCATCTTCTTTATTCCCTCCCAACGGGTAGCTGAAGATGTAAGTCAGATCATCCTGTAACCTCCTCTTCTTCAGGCTGAACAAACCAACCTTTCTCAGTGTCTCCTTGTTTGTCACATGCTCCAGCTCTCCATTCGTTTGGTGACCCTTCACTAGACTCATTGTAGTTTGTTGGTATCTTTCTTGTTTCACACTGCCCCGGACCGTGCACAGTTCTCCATAGGCAGCCTCACAAGTGCCAGAAGGGGATGGGGGCAGTAATCACTTCCCTTGATCTTCTAGCTAGACTGTTACTGGTATTTCCCAGTGTATCACTAATTTTTATTGCTACAAAAGGAAACGCTCAAGCCCACCTGTTCAAGTCCCTGTTCACTGGGACCTGCAGGACCTTTTCTGTAAAGCTGCTGTTTACCCAGTCACCTCTGAGCTGCTTGGGTTATTATATCCAAGGCATAGGACTTTATGTTTGCCTTAACTGAATTGGAAGAAATTCATACTGGCCCACATCCCCAGCCTTTCAGAGTCCTGCTAAGGACAGCCCTGGCCTTGAGGGAATCAGCTGCTTCTCTCAATTTGATGTCATCCACCCGAGTCACCTGCTGATACCTATTTGCCTTGGCAAGTAACATACATTGTTATTGGCATGTTGACGTTCATTACTGATCAGTGATGGAGCCTCCTATAGCTGCAGAAATTAATTTTTCTAGGTCAATGAAAAAACACAAATCCTAGATGAGGAGGGAAGCCCTTTACTGGCTGTGGTCTTTAGGATGCCACAATCCTGAACAGCTGCTGCAACTTGAATATATTTGATTCTGATTAATCTTCATAGCTATTTTGTATGCTCTTATTCCTGCCCATTCACACATATCCAACACTCCATCTGCTCCTTGTGTTTTATTTTCAATTTTTGTCTGTGCCCTCACTCTGTGAAGTTCACAGCACAAGATTTAATGAGCTTTTCAGTAAGAACATATGAGTTATCAAATGGCATCTTAACTTACAGGGCTTCTTTCTGTATAGTTCTGGCCTTATACAATTTCTGTCCAGTATAATGGGTTTGTAGTGAGGTCTGTATGGCTCAGCGATCTCCTTCTGTGCTAATGTATTTTGATTTAGCTAAAATGAAGTTTAAGAAGTTACTATAAAAATCAATTTACATCTCTTAAGAGAAGTGACCATGCATCCTGTGTGAAATTAATGGCTGAAGAGCTGAAAAAGTTCTGGGTAAAGAGGACTGTGACATTGTATGTCAGTGCCTGGGGGATTAGTGGGAGGAGGGATTTAAGGGGCTTTCCCCTATTAGCCTAGCATAAGTTATTCAATGCTAAATGCAGCCACACAGCTGGACAGCTTTCCCTCCATGTTGAGTCATGTGAACTGTCTAATAAATGGAGCCTTTTAAAAACTTGTTGGAGAAATCTCAGGGCTTGAATATTTGTGTCATAGGAATTTTGAAATTAAATAGACAAGAAATGCCCATGCTGAATTGCATTTTCTGTTTAGGTAAGAAGTTGAATGTTGGGGTGGAACGGCTAGGAAAAAAGGGGGATAGGGTGACGGAGAGGACACTGGGTGATCGAGAGAAGATTGGGAGACATCAGGGAGACAGACCAACTGGGGGTGGAGTAAACTACCTCAAGGCAGAGGAGCGGCGTCCTTTCTCCTTAGGACCTCAAGCCGCACCCCTTTCCTAAATAAATCCTCGCCCTCTCCCAGGGTCGAGGCACTCCACAATTCCCCCTTTTTCATGCGTGTCCTGATCCTCCTCACGCTCCCAAAATCACACTCCTTGTCCTGTTCCCACAGTGGAGGAATAAGGAAAGACACGGGGGTGTCCATATACGTCTCGGTGGGTGACGGCGGGTCCCATTGTCCAGTCCCTCCCCACTGTAGGACATGACTTACAGGGTGTCGGTTGCGTGGTTGAGCTCTGCCGATCCCGAAGACTCGACAGCAGGAAGGTCGGGTCTTGCCTCCTGGTCCCTCTCCACGGTGCATCATTTGTGCCTCCAGGGTGCCCCATGTCGAGCGCCATTTGTTGCAGCAGGGCAACAATTGGGAGAGTGTGGGCCCAGCCGACGGGTCCCGAGGGTCGTGCTCTGCCACCGGGACGCAACGCTTCGGCCCATGGATGGAGTCATTCACCAGGGAGCAGCCGACAACGACCGACGAGGGCAATAACAGAAGCCGAGATGGGTCTTCACCAAGACACCCTTTATTGGGGTCAGGCAGGAAAGAACACAGGGCGACAAACATCTAAGGAAGGGTCATAAGTTTTATAAGGAAGGACAGAGGTGGGGATAAGGGTTGGGGTCCAGTGAGAACACAGTGAGGGAGGAGCTTAAGGGATACAAACCAATAGGGACACACAAGGTGGGGTTATGCAAATCACTGCACCAAAATGCAACCAATGACAGCACGATGAGGAAAGAACATTCTGGGACTCTACCTAATTTGGAGTGGGGGTGGAGCAAACTTTTCCTGGGCTCTCCGGGGTACCTCCCAAAATGCAGAGGGGCAGCGTCCTCTCTCCTTAGGACCTCACACCACACCCCTCTCCTATATATAGATCCTCTCCGTCCCCTAAGGCCAAGGCACTCCACAACTGAACAGTTGAATCTGGCCATTTTTATTCCTATAGCATGGTTTGCATCCAGTGGATGCTTCCAATAAGAATAGACTCCTTCTCAGAGGGGATCTGCATTCTCATCACTTGTCCTCAGAAGGGATTGCCAAACAAATGTACTAAAGAAATACCATAAAAATTGGGAAATGAAAGCTGGGAAAAGTAGAAGCTGGCTGGTTTTAATGAATAATTTCAACTTCACAATAGCAAAAACTGAGAGAGGTGCTGCTTAGAAGGATAAGGCTTGGTAATGAAAATGAACAGGATTTAAGTTCTTGTGCAGAATAAACCTCTCTTTGTTTATGAGATCTATTGTTTCAGAGTAATCTCAAAAAAGGGTTCATGCAGCAAAGTCTTCAGACACATATCAGGACACTCCAAAATCCAAATAGATTGTGTACTAATTTAAGTGTTCCATTGTAATGTAGGTCTGAATACCCCAGTATGTCTACCAAATGACTACAAGTATAATAATAACTTTCTAACTGTGATGAAGGACTGCAGTAGACTCAAAAATATCACCATTGTTCTCATTTGGTTTGAAATATGGCATTTCTTAGAATCTTGAAAATGTCAATGATTAGCCTCAAAATATGCCTGTCACATAATGCCTATGAAGGAAAATTCTAGGGACAAATGTGGAAAAAAATCAAATGCTCTAATATACAGTTATAACAATCAGGACTGACTCTCACATCATATCCATTCTAGAAGTAAACAACTGTCATTCAAATAAAAAAAAAGGAATCATAAATGTCATCATGGATAATAATAAAGCTAAATGAAGTGTAGAGACAGGAAAAATATGAAAAATATGGGATAGTTAAATCCACAGAAAGTAATAGAGGAAAAAGCATCATAGATTGAAGTTAGGTAATGCAACAAAGATGTCATGAGATAAAGGCACATGCAAAGAAATTAGTTATACTGTGAAGGGCATGGGGAGACTTTTAAACATATTGGTTTTACAAAACTATAAATGAGTCTATATGCAATGAATTTAACTTGGAAAGCATCACACTTTCATGCATTCCAATAAAGACCTCATGGACAAGTGCAGACCAAATTATCACAGTGGGGAAACAGGACAAGGAAACCAAAGATGAGCGTAGGGAGGAGGGAGGAGCTGTTGTTAAAACCAAAACCTTGGTGCTCACATAAGGTATGAAATAAAAAATATATGGAAGACTGTGCAGAAGACAGGAAAAAAACCCAAACATTATGCCACTTCAGAATGTACTAATTTTTCCAGATCTTAAACAGTGCTTGCTGTTCTCTAACTTTGAAAGATTGCATTGCTGCAGTACTGAAAAATCAGAGGGTAAAGAAAAATCAGGGTGCAAAGCCAAGAATGAACAGAAATTGGTTTTTATCTAGTAGTTAACACAAGGCAGACTGAGCTGAGCTGGAAAACACTGTCAGAATGTGTAGTGAAAGTAGAAAGGGAAATTTCTGTAAGTTTTGCTGCTTTTGTAAAGTTTTTGAGAAGTTCTAGCATGACAGAAAGGTATGCATCACTGGAAAATATATTAATGGACACACAGAACTCAGAGTTTAGAAAACACTGGAGTTGAGAGAGAAAGCAGGATTGTGAGCAGATACCGAAACGTCACAGTGCATCATCAGGTACATTTTGTCTGTGGAAACGTTGAACACAAAGTAGAAAGCATAACAAATGACAGTTTGGAATCTTCTACATGGTATATTTTTTAATGGAGCTTATATAAAGAGTGTAATTTCTGTTAGCAATCTTGCTTTAAGAGTTCGACTAGAGAAGACCTTTGGAATTTGATGAATGTTTTGGGAAAAATAAAAAGGAAAAATGTTAAAAACCCCAAAGATGCTAATAACACTCTCAGCAAAAGGCAAAGTTGACAACTTACTTATTTTAACAACCAAACTAGGTCAAAGCTGCCAGCACTCTAGCAATTTGTTGTAGTGCAGGCTTCACTGTGCATTCCTGGTCCTCCAGTCTCCACCTTTTGCTACTTCATTGTATTGGCCACGGGGATCAAAACAGCTCCCTTGCTAGACAAAACTGTGGCTTCATAGAGTGGTAATGGTTTCCTCCCTTCTCCTTTCTTATGATAGGAGAACCACATTGGCATGGAAACCACATTCTTCATTTCCTTACTTAGGGGTATACTCCAATGACTGCAGTAATCCATATGCACAGAGAAACCTTGAGAAATCCCAAGTGATCCTCATAGCCAGTAAAAACCAGTAAGGCATAATTCTCATTTCAGATGTTGATTTTTATCTTTACCACGTATTTTACTATCACTCCTACTTCTGACTTCTCCACTCAGAAGTTTTTTTGTCTTCTTTTTCACTATTCTTCCTCTCCCCTCCCCCTTTGTTTTTGTTTGACTCTTTTTCCTTAGGGAAAAAAAAAAAAAGACAGGATGCCCTATGTCTTATCTAAGTCATGGGAGTGCAAAAGGGTGACCTGAAGGCTCAAAGAAACTATTGCTCCTGTTCAGCCTGCCAGTGCTGGGATTGGCTTCTTTGGCTACTGACACAATTTTTGGTGGGTGAGTGAGCAGTAGAAGGGAAGTAGATAAGTAGGAAGATGATATAAAATAAAATATTAAAAAGCCATTAGAGAAATTAATTGCCATTTCTGAAGTTATTAATGGCAAAGAAAACCAAATATGCACATTCACCATAGATGGCTCAGGATGTGATTGTTGGTTAACTGTCTTGCTCAGTTGTAAAAAGCCTGACAGTTAAAAAAATATGCAGAAATCGATCACAGTGCACTTCAAATTTGAAACAAGAGATGAATATTTAAAGTCTGTTGAATAGCCAAAACAAAAAATTAGGAACTGTTGAGAATTATGTGCTTAGAGCACAGCTACTTGAAATCAGATCCTAACCCTGCTGTGTATTTGCAATATGTTGCCTGAAAATCACCAAAATACTCTTAATTCTATTAAAATCAAAGAAAAAGTGTTTGAAGAAAAGATATCAGATACATTGCTAGGTAGAATCACAGGACATTTTACAGCTTTGTCACAGCTGACATGGGGGAGAAGGTAATCTGGAACCACTGGTTTGGAGATGCCCATTTTAGGAGATGAGAAAAAGGTTGAGGAATTGGTGTGGGGCAAAATATGAAGGGAGACATTGTCAAGGTGATAATAAAAGATCAAAATAAGGGGTTATTAAAGTGCAGTGTAATGCAAAATAATGAACTTCCCGGGGAAAAAAAAAATATAAGCATGCTTGTTTTTAATTTATGTTATTGATCTCCATTATGTGCTATTTTACGTGTGAAGAATTTTGTTTCAAAAGGCACAAACATGATGCTTCTGAAGATCAGTCTTTATTTCTTTTCAGTCTGCTATTTTGCAGGATAACGATCTTTCCCTAAGTGTTTTTTCGGTGGGGTTTTTTTGTTTGGTGTTGTTTTTTTTTTGTTGTTGTTGTTGTTTTGTTTTGTTTTGTTTGTTTTGGGTTGGTTTGGTTGTCTTTTTTTTCTGGGCACTTAGATTTTCAATTTTTCAGTTGCACTGGCTCCCTCTGGTGGAATTCTGAAGTGCTCTGCTTTACAGTCCAGTAAAATCACTAACTCACAGTTTGAAAGATTATACATGAGGTTACTGTTTTATATAATTGTTACATTAAAAATAGGAAAAAAAGAGAATCATATTTCATAAATCCAATTCAGCTTACACAAAATGAGCTCATAGAATGAAATGTTAGCAATCTGTGTCAAAATGGCTGGAGAAAACATCTTTCATTTCCCCTCCCTCACATTCTCTTAACTGAAATCATGCATAGTATTTTTGGTAGTATGTATTTGGAAAGGAAAGGAGTTACAAAAATGTCATAAATATGGGACTGGCCTGTTTCACTTGGCAGCAAAATTCAGTCAGTCTCTTACAGAAAGTTTTCATAGGAGAATTTCCGTTTTGAAATTGACACTTGGCAGCGGTGGCCACTTGCATCCTGAGAATTCTCACCAGAACTGAACCAGTCCATGGTCCATTCATCCATTTGTTATTAATAATGAATATAGAAAAGACAAAAGAAAGGACAAAGAGGAGCAGGAAATGAGGAAACTGTTAGACTATTTCCCCTGTTTATGCATGTGGCAAGGACTTACATTTTTGAGGACTTTGCAAAAAAATGAAACTAAGCCTTTCACCTAGAGTTGGGTAACTGTGTGGTTGCCCTTTCTCAGTGTAGCAAGACTGACTGAGAGGAAAAAAATGTTTAAACTTGTATCACCACTCCATCCCAGTCCCCTGTCTCTGCAATGTAAGTCCTCATTACTGGATATGGTAGGTTTCCCAAATGAATGCATGTTCCTGCCTCTTCTTTAATAGTTACAAGGGTTCAAGAACTCTTGCCTGGAGCCAGAGAAAGTGAGTACTTTTTGTCAATTTGACTCTGCTGTATAAACATTCTCAGGTTGATACAGTGATACACTTTCAATTACAGCACTTCAAAAACTTTGAAAAAAAGAAGACATGTAAGTCAAATTTTTCTGTAGATTAACTCTTCATATTGGACGAAATTATGTAGGCTCCTCTGTTCACGTGGATGAGGGGGCCACAGTCTTTTCTGACATAGTTTAAGAAAGGTAAAAAGGGAGATGCTGAAGATATTTTTAGAACCATTGTTCTATAAGTGGCATGAAGACTGAGCTATTTGAAAGGGCTTCAGTGCTAAATACCAATAATATTTTACACTTTTGACAAAATTCTGCTGAAGATATCAAATTTTTGCTCAGTCTGACATGGGAAAAATCCTGACCCTACATACTTCTCTGTTTAAATAAAAGAGTTGAAACAAACTTATTAGATGAACTTATTGAAATTAAATGAACTTATTGTTCCACTGAGTCTGAAACTTCAGCTTTTCAGAATTATTTCAGACAGGTTATTTCAGATTTTCACAAGAACTCCACAACCAACAGTATTATGAGTGAGAGCCGTAAGAGCTGTGACTAGTGTACGTAATTCTGCACACCTCAAAGTTCTTGGAACATTTCTTTAACCTGTAAGACATACAACCTCAGATAAGTAATATATTACATGTGTCAACATGTTAGTCAAACATTTGATATGGACTTTAGTAATGTTAAATCTTGTTTCTTCTTATGCAGAAGTCCTATATTGTTCAGCAAATACTTTACCTGACATTTCCACAGTGAATGTTTGTTTTACATCTACAAGCCTCACTAGTTTTGGACAATGCCTTTTTATTTTTAAAATCAATGGAATCAGTCATAAGTTACCAATTTTTAGATAAATCTAGCTTTTGCTCCAAGAGAGTCTATAAGAAATTTCAGCGGTGTTTAAAGGGCAAAAGTTATTGCAACTGTGCATTAAGAATTGAAAGTCATTCAGAACATTCATAACATATGATTAAAAGCTGAGTTTGACTATTTTCAGCTAGGCACTGTCAAGAGCAGTATGTGTTAATCAGAGAACCTGATAGATAGTGCACCCTTAGGTTAGGTGCATGCCAAAGAGACCTGTACAGTGCAAGAAAAGAGAAGAAGAATAAAAATAATATATAGAAACCAGAGAGCATGTCTAAATTGCTTAGATACACAAAATTGTAACATTGCAGGCAAAAAGAGCTAAAATAGGTAAAATTGTCAGCAACTGTTTGTAAAGCAACTCTACCTCCTATAGAGACTTTAAAATGTAAACTCATAATACTTTAAAATTTACTTATAATGAATAATTATATTAGTATTTTTAATAGTAGTTTATTACTACTAATAAATAAATCCCCTCTCCATCAAATAAATAAGGATAAATATATTTAGAATGTATCTTTTCCTGAAGGCATTTTTTCAAACAAAGGAGGTAAAACAAACACTTTGTATAGGGGCACAATTCTAGTACATGCTGAATGCAAGCTTTTTCATTTTTGTTCTGTATTGATCTGGGTTAAATTAAGGATAATTTCAGGATAAGTGGCAAACATGAGGGCAAGAACAAAGGTATTTAACTCTTAGGGGTGTGTCAATCCCTAAACCTGAATCACTTCTACATTGTCCGTCAACTGGTTCAACCCCATAGAGTATTTAAAAGTTTAAAGGATGCAGCTTTGTGAGATTATTTAGATCAGTCTGGGAATCTGACCAAAAGATGTATATTCAGGGCAGAAGTTGTATCAGAATATAGATCAATGGAGTCATTGAGCAATCTTCTGGTCATCACTCTTATTCAGAAAAAAACCGTTGCATGCACAGGAGAGAGCTCCTGAAATTTGACTATCTCATTGAATAACATTGTATTTTCTTTGGATGAAAGATTAAAATATGAAATGTACAGGTTTGGTTTTTTTTTTTTTTAGGTAAATTAATTATGAACATTCTATACAGCTTTCATTCTTATCATATGCCAGTTCCTGTAACTGCAGTGTAGCAATCTGTTTTCCCTACATTTGCAAGTGAAAGAACAACTCAAAAATGGGCACTACCAGGCCCGTAATATTTCTGTTCTCTTAACAAGAGACATGCTTGTGTGTAAAGTTTAAATCTAGGCCTGAGTTTCCTTGCAATTTAGGGAGGGTCAGGAGAGCATTGAAGTTCTGCAGACCGGATGCAGAACTTCGGCTGCGATACTTGGGAGAAGGAAGTTGTGGATAGATACGTATCTCAGATTCTAATACCTTTGTGTTTCAGGATGCATGCTGAATTTGGGTGTTGCCTTGTGCTAGTTCCATATTTAAACTTCCTCTGTGGTAAAACAATTACTTTGAGATTTTGGTGAGTAAAATAAAAAGGATTCATGAGCTTTGAAAAGACAAGGCAGTGAAAGCTATAAAGAGGAAAATATACACAGAACTCATGTGAAGAGGATATGAAATTTGGAAGGCTGAAACTCCAGCTTCTGAAGCCCATAAACCGTATTTCCTTCATGTGTTCAAATAATACAGGCAAGAAATGATTGTTGTGCAGTGTGCTCTCTCCCTTTGACAGGTCACTTTCTGAAAGGGAAAACAGCATGAAGTTGTGCATGAAGAATGGCGGTGTAATGGCTAGTCCTAAATGGATGGATATGGTACAAAAAAAGGATGGGGATGTGTGATGGTCTCGGGGCTGTCCAACAGCAGCAGGCGTGCCGTGCACACTGTCAGGAGTCAGAGATCTCAGCTGGTGCTTGTGCCTGCATTCATCCTCCCTCTCTGCACGACAGCGTGACCGCTCCTGTGCTAGCTTCTAACTGCAATCCTTAATGAGAGCACTGGCAACACTCCTCCCCTGTATGGGCACTTGCACCCTGTATGGTTTTGCCTGGGGTAGAGTTAATTTTCTTCATAGTAGCTCCTATGGGGCTGTGGTTTGGATTTGTGCTGGAAACAGTGTTGATAACACAGGGATGTGTTTGTTATTGCTGAGCAGAGCTTAGACAAAGCCAAGGGCCTTTTCTGACTCTCACCCCATCAGACAGGAGGCCAGAGGTGCATGAGGAGCAGGGAGGGGACACAGCTGGACAGCTGACCCCACTGACCAAAGGGATATTCCAGACCACATGGTGTTATGCTCACAGATACAGCTGGGGGAAGAAGGAGGAAGTGAGGGACGTTTGGAGTGATGGGGTTTGTCATCTCAGGGAAGCCTTGCACGTGATGGAGCCCTGCTCTCCTGGAGATAGCTGAACACCTGCCTGCCCATGGGAAGCAGTGAATGAATTCCTCATTTGGCTTTGCCTGTGTGTGTGGCTTTTGCTTTATCTGTTAAAATGTCTCTTTATCTCAACCCCTGAGTTTTCTCACTTTTTCCATTCTCTCCCCACTGCTACTATGAGGGATTGAGTGAATAACAGCATGGTGCTTAGCTGCTGGCTGTGGTTAAACCTGCAGAGAGACACAGGCAGCATTTCAGTATGAGGCTAGCAGAGTTATTCTGGGCTGCCTGCAGTGTCAGGTGGGATAAAGGAAACATTGTTGACAACGAAATTGTTGTTTCTTGTTTCATATCTCCCTCCTTGTCCCAAGTTAGTTTCTAGAATTTTTTGTTGTTTCAGTAACATAGAATATTATCTACCTTGACCTTTTTTTTTTTTTTTATTAAGCTTGTCTGTAGGAAGATTGTCATACACAAAAACTTTAATTTATATTCTTGTTATTACAACAGTTACATTGAATGAAGATTGTTTTATATTGAAATACTTTTCATTAGGTAATTTAATCGATGCATTTGGTGCTACCACGAGGAACTCCCAAGAAAAGGGAATGTTTTAGCTTAATATACTATGTGTGAACACTTTCCAAGCCTGTATGGCAATTGCTAATCCTTCTGTCTGAAGTAATGGTCTTTTGGCAGAAGCTTAATGGCTGCTATTCCATTGGGCAACCTAAGGCTCTGTTATTCACTTAGAGAGTTATTGTCTTAATTCTTTGTGTCTGGATGATCACAGAGAATGTTATTAATAATAGATTGGAGATGAAAAATAAGAGGGTCTATTCATCAAAGACCGTATCCAAAGGAAGTAGGAACTCTGGCCAGCTGGACTGATTGTTTTATGCAATGATTGTGTCATTGACAGCAGATGCCTAATAGTAGCTGCTGAAGTCACTGAACTGCATTTTTCTCTGGAATACATAAGCATCTTACCAACTTTGCAAATTGCAAAGATCCATTTTCATAGATGAGGCTGAGTTTCAGAGATGAGACTGCTGTCAAGCAACTAAAGATGCCATATGACTTAATTTTATTTCATGACTCTAGTCCAAATGCAGAAAAACTAGAAGAGAGGAAAAGTTCGTAGCAGGAGGTAGCATGAGAAGAAAGACTCAAAAAGGTTTTTGAAATATTTTTATTATGAAGGGTTCTTCTATCAAGCATCTGGCTATGGTTCCTAGATTTATCTGAAGGATAAATATCTGAAGACATTTTTCATCATCTTTTGAAGTGCTTTAAAATAGCTGACCTTTGAGATACCCACTATTTGCTCTTCTACGGTCTGTGGTGGGAGAGGATTTTTTTGATGTTCTGCAAACAGCATCATTTTCTCCTATACGCAGCCACGTGTGACGGACTCACAGGAGGAGTACACCTTAGATGAGGAGGGGTTTGGGAAAGGTGTGGGAGTCAGAGAATTGGTGTGCTGGAAGCAGCAGAAACCACAGGAAAAAAGAGCATGGGGCAAAGTATTTTGGAACAGAGTTTGCAAACAGTTATTGACGTGAGCAGGGACTGATAGCCCAGATTAGTGTATGAATGTAATGGGACTTCATGCTCTACAAGATCAAAATAGCAAATGCCCCATATGGCAACTGTCAACTGGTAAAGCACAATAGATGAAGTTCATAAAATACTTCTGTGTTCATTAGCCTCACTATGTGGCAAATGTGTTATATGCTAATGCTTTACCTGAAAAACAGAAAATGTTAATGGAAATGATAGAAAGACAAATTATAAGGAAGCCAATCCATGTCCAGCCATTACAAATCCAACTAAATGTTCAGTTTACAAATACTTATTGGTGAGTCTGTGGTCAGCATCCAAAATTCTTTCTTCTGATCCAAGTGTTGAGGGGATTTAGGTCAGGAAGCATCTTTCTTGCTACTTGGCTACTTGGAGCCAGGCCAGAACTGTTTTGATTTTTAACTCAGGGGAACAGATAGCTAATTAATTTGGCCTTGAAGAATACTGGAAAGCAAATAAATGATCAAGCATTGTCAAGCGCTCTTCAGGGAGAAGTCATTTGCAATCAAGATTTGCAAAACAAAAAACACAAATAACTTGGACTGAACTAAACTGCAGCTTTTTAATAAGAAAACATACTAATTTTTACTTGTATATGTGTGAGTCCCCACCTTCTATCATAAATATGTCTAAAGGTTTTGCATGTAACTATTTTACCTACATCAGATTTTTAATGTAACATTTTATTAATTACTTTTTGTTCTACTCAGGAAAAAGCCTTCAGCTCATCAGGTACCAGTGGATTCCGATATGTTTTTAAGAATTTCACCATGTCCCTTTGTGGCTGAGCCAGGATTTTAATATTCACTCAAAGGTCTGGGTAGAACAGAAGGTATAGACTTTTATAAACATGGAATACATTCCCTCCTTAATGGTACAATAAGCTACAGGGAGGAAGGACTCATTTCCAGATCCTTCTCAAATCCTTCCAGGCAAGTCCTTCCAAAGCTCTAAAGAGCCCTTCAACACTTACATTCAGAAGATCTAAGGGTTCTAATTACAACCACATCTTCACCACTGACACAGATGATGATGATGAGACAATGAGATCTCAGTGTGTTCCTTCTGTTTTTTATTAACCTACAGTGAGTGTTACAGACATAACTGGCTTCTATTGATTGCATATGCCACCACAGGATACTACGATACTCAGGATACCAGCAAAAAAATTAAATAAAAAGCTGATATGTGTAACTGGTCTGATCTAAATTTGGTGCTCATTTCTATTTTAAGGCCTCAGAACACAGATATACCTGTACAAGCTCTTTGGAGTTATTACACTTACCTCAAGATTCAAGTCTATGTAATGCTGATGCTCAGAAAAAATTATATAGTAGCTGGAGAGGAATAAAAACTCAACAGGATAAAACAGCACAATAATAGGAAAAAATGAAGATGTAAAAAGGAATGGGTTGTTTTTGAGATTAGTGGAATGAGGCTCTATGGCTAAACCCAGCTGGCCTGGAGGAAGAGAAAAATAGAGTAAATAAAAAAATGTAAATAAGAAGCATTGCCAATTAAGTTTTAACATGATTTGGGCAAGAAAGTAGCAATGTTTAATAAAAATCTAAGTATTAACTGGCAGGGGCAAAGATATGTAAGCAGGGAGTTTTTAAATAACCAGCATATATATTTGGTATTCTCAGCAATGTATTTCTTCCAAGGAGAATTTTGAAACATAACACCATAATTTCAACAATTCTCCCATTCTCTGGACCAGATTTTCTTCCCTTTTTTGAATCTCTGCATGCCTTAATAGGTTCAGAAATGTTGCAGAGGGATAGTTAAATTGTTCTGTAGTTAACTCTTGCAGACAGGAGTTAGGAGGGATCTGGGAGAACGAAAAACAAATTTCTGAATAAAGAAAGAAAAAATAGCAATAGAGATCAAAGCATGCTTTGGGGCAAGTAGTTCTTTATGACTGCAGCAGGTGCAGCAGGTGATGTAGCTTTGCTGTGCAATGAGGGTAAGGTAGCCTACTGTGCACCATCCTGAGGCACCTTGGCATAAGAGTGTCACCTAAGCCACACATACTGCCTTGCCACGGCGTGTAGGAATTGAAGAAAATAGTCTTGTGACAAACTTAGGGATGATAGGGGCCAGAGAGGTGTATCAAATTCCCTTGAGTTTTTTCTAAATAAGTAATGTCACCAAAGTGACTACTCCAGCCTTTAGACCAGCGCAGCCTCTGTGGGTAGGCTGAACTACAGGACTTTGGGACAGGGAATGTCTCCTGTCCTTGGCCTAGTGTTCAGTTGGGAAATGCTCATTAGTGAGTATTAACACTGACTTAAGCTCACAGACTTCTCCTAATTCATATCCTCTGTCCAATGGGACTTGAGAGCCTTGGGCAATTCATGAGCAGTTGTCACGCTGTGTTATGGATCAGCAGTGGCACTGTGTCTGTGCAGTGGTCTCACCCTCAGCCACCAGAGCAATGTGGTGGCACAAAAGGGCCACAGAAGGATTCAGCTGTCCATCTAAACTGGCCTCAGCTGGGAGAAGGAGGCAGTGGCACCTTGTGGGTCTAGTGCAACCACCTGCCTGTGGACCAGTGCTGATGTCCCCTCTCTTCAGATGTCAGGGGAGTTACTTTTTGTGATATGGAGATTTTGGTATGCTGCT
Source organism: Promerops cafer (assembly GCA_013398275.1). Taxonomy (NCBI): domain Eukaryota; kingdom Metazoa; phylum Chordata; class Aves; order Passeriformes; family Nectariniidae; genus Promerops; species Promerops cafer. The sequence continues at coordinate 2,579,095 of VZSE01007196.1, read as the reverse complement.
CGAAGACTCTGGAATATCATGCACATTGAATAATATAGGTAATAGATACTGCATGTGATTAATATAATGTTGCCAAATTCAATTCTAATTTCATTTATTTTGAAGTTAAAACCAATTTAAAATGTCAAATTATTAGGATACACTTTGTAGATTAGACTTTTGCATATTATCCAAACAGAAAATTCAGCAATTAGACATGGAACCAGGGAATTGCACAACCACAGTTATGGGATCAGAGCAGTTCACAGAAATATTTTAGAGTTTTTAAATCTGTCTTCCAACCACTGCCCTAGAACTCTATGTTCACATTCATAGTATGTCTAACCTATGTGTTTCAGTCAATATGAAGCCAGTGTATTTTTACACACTTCCAGACTTTGGTGTCTGTTGGAACCAAGGGCTGCAGTACCCTTGTGCTCCCTCTTCTGTGCAGGGCTGCATAAAACTGAGGGCAATCAGGGTCACACATTCAGCTGCTTTTGATGCATTTTCCCTACTTTAAATTCATGGTGTTAAAAATATACTCCACATGGTGGCCAGGTGGCATGAACTTCAAATCTTCCAGGTGTTACTTTTAACTGTTTCTAAGAAAAATAGGTTGTCATTGCTTCCCCTAAAAAGGCATAAGACCCCCTCCCCACCCACCCCCGTCCAGTTTAGTTGAAATGGGAGAGAGAGATAGGCATGAATTTTAGAGCTTACTTTTAGGGGTCAGTAGAGTGTGATAAGAGCATTTAGAATGTAATTGGTGAAGTGAACCCAAACAGAAGGACATTCTTTGTGAAACAAAACGTAACATTGCCCTATCTTATTACTCAGGTCAGATTGCAAAATGTTTTTAGTGTCACTGTTAACAGATTCTGCCATTAGCAGATGCATATGCAGAGTACATACACCTTGACCTAGGAGATAATTAAAAGGAACAGAAAATAGCGTTAACAAAAGCCCCTGGTTCCTCTCTGCTGCATTGTATCATCCCTTCTGGGTGTCATAGAATGCAGTATTATCAACCACTATTAAGATAGGGTTTAATCTCAAGCCTCAGGCTCTGCCAGCTTCTGCATTGCTCTATAAATCATCCTTTCTTAGCAGAGCCTGGTTGGGTATTTAAGAGGTGTTTATATCTAAGCTTCAAAATCAGCACTTGCTGATGCAATTAACTAATCTACAGCTCTCAAAGCTGAAGCTAGTTGTTTATTTTAGGTAGAACTACTTTTCATCTAAAAGTGCTGACTTAATCAAAATCAGAGTGTTTTGTGGGAGGATGTTTTAGCAAAAAATTGAACAGAACTGTCTGCTGAGGAGGCATGAGGAGAATCTGCCAGCTTGATGGAGCAAGGGGCAATGGCACGTTGAGAACACATAGCTCTGCAGCCAGGCAAGTGGCTCTGCAAACCTGGCTTTTTTGTTCTCAGCTTTTACAAACCTCACCTCAGGACTGCCAGGGGCCAGCAGTGAGGAAATCCTTAGTGTTCAGCCCTGAACTGCCCAGCCACCCCAAACATTGGTGTAGCAAGGCTTGGGGAACATGAGGGAGCTTTGTGGAAAGGTAAAAACACAAAGAGATCTGTACTTTTGAAAACCATGATTTTGAAATTTCTTTGCTGTGACAATTTGAGTTTTCAGTCTGAAAGAGAAGAGACTTTTTAAATTCTCTCAGCAGAAAAATTCCTGTTGACTAGACAATAATATCTGCAAATGTATGTATACAGCATTATCTTCCCTTTTCCTCAGCTGTCTGCACAGGGTTTCTTAAACCCTACCTATTTCAGACATGAAAAGAGAGGCTATGACAACTAAACACGGCAGCAGTCACCAAGGGAAAATGCTGACAAGCATGGTATGGACTAACCAAATAGAAATCTCACATTGCAGTTATACCATTTTTGAAAGGAATTTAAGAATGCATGCATTCGTAGATGCTGTTCACAGGAGTTTTGGGGTACATACACATCCCTGTTCCACTCTCTCCATCTCTGGGTTGTTGCATTTAAGACTTGAAGTTTCACCTTGTGGTATTTGCCTTGGGACAAAGCACAAGCAGAGCATCTTCTCTGTTCCTCTGAACAGTGACTCTAAAGATTTATGGTCAGAAGTGTGAAAAACTACTCTCAGTTCCCTGAACAAGCTTGCTATTGAACTGTCTCCTTTGCTCTTACCCAAGGAAATACTCATCTCTCTAATTTGCTTGGCAGCAGAACCACAACCTCCTACTATTCAAGGTATTTTGAAACTATAAAGCATTGTTTTAAATATTGTTTTATACTGAAGAGTTATATAAAATAAGAGAGACACTTACAAAGGTAACTTAAATAGTTCTCTACACAATTAAACTACTATAATTACACTGCTAAGATAATATTTGTATGACTTACCCAGGATGAGCTTTTTTCCCCTGAAGCTCTAACTCTCTTTTAAAGTGACACAATGATGTAATTCTTGGCTAGGCTACAGTTCTGTGTTTACTAGGACTTGAAACTTTCAGTATTTAGGTACTCTGATCAGTAAAGAATGAAAATTTTATTGATACAGGATGGATCAGTGCTCCCTCTCAGACTTGGCCTCCTGTCTCTTATCAGCACTTTCTATAGTGTTCAGTGCAGTTTACTGTTTTGGTGTCTGTATTCAAGATGCTTCAGGACCTGCCCCAGCTTATCAAAAACATCTTATAAAGTACCAGGAGGAAGAGTGTGGGGAGTAAGCTCAGAAGAGGAGCAACAATTATCAAAAGGGAGCTTCTCACTTTCTTGAGGCTGCTGGCCACCAGTTTATTCTAACCTTGTGCTGCTTTCCCAGTAATCACACTGAAAACCCTGTTGTGATCAGGGAATGTTATCAGACATTCCTTGAACTATGCTGGGCAATAACATAAGAATTTTAATTCTTGATTGGCCAAAATATGCCTGTTTGTACAGTGAGAAATTGGAAAGGAATGTGAGAAAAGTGCATGTGTAGAATTGCAGTTCCTAATAGATATTCCTGTCTTCTGGTAATCTGAAGTTCATGAATGTCTAAAAACAGAGTTGTGTGATATTAGTTTTTAAAATGAGAAGTATTCTTATCTTTTTACAAATGTAGGAGCCTGTTTGGAGAAGTAGAAGAGTATATAGGAGTTCCTCACTTTTGATCTAGATTTTGCTTCTTTCATTGGATGCAAAATTTCCATAGTCTGCATCAAGCCGTGAAGTTCTTCTCTCAAACAGGAGTTTGGAAAGTACTTATTCAGAAAATTTCTTATGATCCTTAGAAGTTAATTATATGTGGAATTGAATACAGGCATACCAGGAACTAGAATGGATGCCTTTAATGTTCAAAATATTATAACTTTCCCTTCTTTCTAGTATTTAAATAGTTCATTTTCATATTGCCTACAATACTCTTGCATTTGCGCAAGTGTTGCTACTACTGGTCTTTTATGGCTGAAATATTGAGAGTTGTATTCAAATTTTAGTTTAAATTTGGGATAATTAAACCACATTTCTGCATTTTTCTCAATAGTGAAGGATATTTGACTCCCAAATTATAAAACAGTTGGACATATTTTACTATTTTAGTGCCATATATATTCCCTTGTCTATCCTTGAATGCAAATAAGTTTTTTAAAGAAAGCCAATGCTGTGAATACCGTGTAATGTCATGTGAACTTTGCACTGGAGATGAATAGAATGTGGTGACATTTCCATAGCTGTGGGAGAATAATCTGGAAAGGTTAGGCAGAATTACCTTTTTTTTTGTTTGAATACATAAAATTGATCAGTTCACAGTCAGTAGAGGTCATCCATTTTGGGCTTGGGCTCACTGGACCATATCCAAAACCAACTGATGTACTTTCCTCTACCCACTTGTATCTGCCTGAGGGGACAGAAAACTCTGGTTGCTGAGTACAGAGGCCAAGCAGTGTTAGCTTCAAACTAGAATTTAAAACAGATGGTACCCCACACTGACACTGACCTTCAGCACACTCTCGTGGCTTTTCTCGTCACCCTTGTGTGCTGGCTGTGATATGACCCCATGTACTGACCAGTTGCATTTCTTTGGTTTGTTCTGTTCTGTACCCTCTGCCTGTCACACGTTGCCTCTGGTTTTATACTGAAATTATTGCCTCTCTGGCTGAGGGCAGCATAGAGGAATTGGAAGTGTGCCTGCCAGCCTCATCGGCAAAATCTGGGCATGAATGGAAATCAGAGTCGATTAATAAAAAATACTACTAATATTTTGCTAAATACACTATTTGCTCTCTGCCCTTTTACTGTTTCTAGTATGAAGCCTTTCATTTATCTCATCGGATGTCCAAAGCCCAGCAGCTTTGGACACTCCAGAGAGAAGCAACCCCTGTGGTGCTTCGGGGTCTGCTCAGACCCCGCTCCCGGTCCCAACCCACCAGCCAGAGGCTGCCCGTGTTTCAGCACACGGACACCCGAGTCGGACCACGGAGGGGAGCAGAGATCATCACCAACGCGGACCTGAGGAGTTAATGCAGCTCCGTGCCGGGCGGCGCTGCGGGGCTTGTGCGGGTGCGGGGGGACACCTCGTGGGCAGTGTGGAAAGCTCGCCCGCTCCGGCCGCTGCCAGCCCGCGCCTGCCTCCCGCCGCCAGGCACCCGCCGGGGACCCCCGGGCGTGCCCGGCCTCGCTGGGCAGAGAGGAGAGACCTCCCTGCTCCCAGCTGAGCCGGGCGAGCTGCAGGAGCGCAGGGCTCATGCAAAATCGCAATTCTGCAATGGGTGTGCATTGACAGACTTAGTCTCTCTCTGACATTTATCCGGGAGCCACAGACATCAGCCTCAACAAAGTTCAGGCAGGAAACTGAGTTAGGGGACATTTAGGCTGGATATCAGGAAAAGGTTCTTTACCCAGAGGGTGTTTGGGCACTGGAACAGGCTCCCCAGGAAAGTGGTCACAGCAGCAGCCTGACAGAGCTCAAGAAGCATTTGGACAATGCTCTCAGGCACATGGTGTGACTCCTGGAGTGTCCTGGGCAGGGCCCATCCTGATGAGTCCCTTCCAATTCAGCTTATTCTATAAGTCTATGAAAGTTGCTCCATGTGGAGGGTGTTTTGTGTCAGCAGGGAAGTGGACAGCGTGTAACTTGCATCAGGACGCAGGGATAAAATCCTGCCTTGGAAATGTAACCCAAGACAGGGAGCACAGCAAAGCCTCTCAAGCTGGATGCTGCTGGCATTCAGTGATGTGAATGCTGCTCCTCAAATACCATGTTCAGTTTTGGGCCCCTCTCCACAAGACAAGAGTTCTAGAGTGTGTCCAGAGTAGGACAATGGAGCTGGTGAATTGGCTGGAGCACAAGTCTGATGAGAAACAGCTGAGGGAGCTGGGGTGGTTTAGCCTGGAGAAAAGGAGGCACAGGTAGGTTCTTATTGACCTCTACAACCACTTGAAAGGAGGTTGTATCAAGGTGAAGATCGGTCTCTTCTCCTAAATTACAGGTGGGACAAATGGAAGTGGCCTCAAGTTCCGCTAGGTCAGGTTTAGATTGGATATTAGGAAAAATTTCTTCACTGAGTAGTCAGACATTGAAAAAAGTTGCCCAGGCAGGTGGTGGAATTACCATCCCTGGAACTGTTCAATAAACATATAAAGGCGGCACTTGGGGACATGGTTTAGTGGTGAATGTGGCAGTGCTGGGTTAAGGGTTGGACTCAATGACCTTAAGGGTCTTTTCCAACATTAATTATTCTGTGATTCTGTATGACTGTGAACCAAGAATGGAGCCTTCAGTATGGTCACACAGGCCTTACCCAGGCTGGCCTTACAGGCCTTTGAGCCGAATGGGGTTAGGATGAAGGGATCAGGCCAAACAGGGACCAGGCTGAATGGGCCCCTTCACATGCTGCAGGCGAAACCAGGGGCAGGAGGCAGCTGGGACACACTGGAAGCAGTGCTGTGTGGTGGCCTGGCTAAGGAGGGATAAGCAGCAGATCCCTGGGGCTGTCTGCCCGCAGAGGTTGATCAGAGCTGATGGTGTTACCAGTTGTCTGCGTTTGTCCTGCTGTCCTCACACTGACACGCATGAGGCTCTTTGCAGGACCAGGAACAGGAGCAAAAAAGCAATAATTTATCAGGATGGACTGTCATGTGCCTGCCTGGGATGTCCTCAGCAGAGACAGTCTTGCAAGTACTGTTTCTGCTCCTGTCTGACACACTGAACCTGTGCCACATGGGCGTCGCCCAGGGACTGGCACAGTACGCTCACGCTATGGGGAATCACTAAGATTTCTGCCCACAGCTTGTACAGTTCTGTCTACCCGACACATGGAATCCCAAACACAGCAAATCCTCAAAGGTAAATGTGCCCAACGGGAAAAGGAGAATCTGAGAAAACACACTATAAAAAATTACTGTCATTTTAACCAGGGCTGTGGAAGGATGGAGGAAAAGAGCAAACTTGAGAAACAGCAATGAAAAGCATACTGGGCTTTTCTGGGAGCTGGTAGTAGAAAGCCCTGCTCTGCATTTTAAAAGGTATTTACTAAACCTGCACTTAGCTTTCTGTGTGCTTTCTCCACATTCTTCATATGCCCTTTTGGGTTAAGGAGTATCTGCATTGTATTTCCTCAAAGCCTATCACAACAAGGCTGATTTTTCTGTTTTATATCTATTTCTAAAAATAGATAAATATGGTCAGCTGCCACGTTTTGACACTCTACTGTGGAAAGGTGAGATCAGTCACATGAACAGCATGCTGACTGAACTTGGTGAAGTCTGCTTTTTATGGATCTGACAAAGACTAACATGGAAAATGCAGACCCTCAAATTTTATCTCAAATTAATTCTGTAGATGAGGTAAACAGATGTGCACCTTACTGTTCTAATCACTAAAATTAAACGTTTGCTTTGATATATCAGCTCACTATAATAGAAATAAATATTTTGCTACATTATTTCATTTGCTGTCCAAAGGTATTTTGTCTAAACTTCTATACCACAATCCTGTTTTAAGCTCTTCACTGCAAATCCCAAGACTGGGATGACACCCACTGTTCTGTGCACACCTTTTATATCAGTGCCACCTAACTCTTTCCTTGCACCCTGTGCCATCACCTCTATTAACATGATGTAAATACCTGACCATCTAATTTTCATATTCTTATACAATATGGAATGTAATGAGATCCTGAGGCTACAGGCACTACCACAGGAGGGCAGAAGTAATTACAGGAACACCAGTAATGCAATTAGTGGCCATGAATTTTGCTGACGTGATGTACCCTTAGCAGCATGTCCAGTTCCTGTGGCATTGTGCAGCTGAGAGTTGTGGACAAATTTTAAGACAGTTTTCTGATGGAGATTGCTACTGCCTAAAAGACCACCTTGAAACCTTGATCCTTGCAGCTTAAAATAACTTGAACTTTTCTTCGGAATTCTGTACAGATTCCAGCTAGGCTGAAAATTATTAATCTGTCTGGAAAAATATATACAGGGATAATAATGAAAAAAATTCCGCTCAGTCTACTTCCATTTAGGATTTATTTTCAGTATATAGCTTAAGAAAGACAAAAAACATTTGCCTCTGATACTGGTATGGATACAGGAACACGGACAATTTTGTTTTATGATGCTTTATGAGCATTTTCTTCTACTTCATGTTACAGGCTTTATATATATATATATATATATGTTTTTTACCCTTTTGCTACTGTTAGAACTCTTCATATGACATTGAAATGTAAAATTTTCTTGGTTTGTCTTTGAACATTAATTTTTGAGTTGCATTTTTAAAATTAGAATTTTTCAGTTTATTTTCCAGGTGAAAGACTATCCCACTAACAAGTTCTTGTTTATTGTCCTCTACACTTATTATTGAGTAGGCTCTCCAAAACCATGTGTGCTTTTCTCCATTATCAGTTTAAATTCCAGGACATCTTTTACTTTCTTCTTCCAGTGACTGTGTTTTAAACCATTTTCTTTCAATCTGCACAACTTGCTTCTACTGCAGGTTGTGTACATTTGTCTCCTCAGAGAGAGATATTTTATATTTCACAATGAGACAAGAGTAATCAGTAGGTGATTTTTTGCCAAGGCAAAGAGGGCAACTGTAGGAGCTAGAAAAACAAATGTGAAATCAGGCCAAACTGCAATGAAACAAAAGTTCTTCCAGCTGCAGAAATGGTAGATCCTCTGCTAGTCTGTTACTGCTTGATTTATTAACATACAGACCATATCTAACAATATCCACATATTTAACGCATGTCTAATCACATTTGCAACAGAAAATAGACTTATTTTGCACAGTCATGGCCTAAATGTATCTTTGGGTTTATCTCATATCCCAGTAAGTTTGGGAATGGCTTTCTTTGTGTCTCGCACATTTCCACTAAAAGGAATGCATGAAATTAGACAGTTCTGTCTCAGGTTTTGTATAAGAGATTCTGTGTTATGTAATATATTTAACCTATGAATCAAAGCTAGACAGATTCAAATATCTGCAGGGCACAGTGGTATGCAGTTTGAGTCTGTGCTTTCACAGTAGAAACAATGTCTCACACTGAACTGCTGGTAGGGAAATAACTACACTGGTTTAGCTCACCTTCAACCTGACCTCCATTCCATCCACCCTGTAGCCTTTGCTATCTCTTACTACCAAAATAGCACAGGAGTCTAAAGCATGAAATGTTATCAGTGCCACAGCAGACAAAGCTGTTGTGGTCGCTCCAGAAGTGTTGCCTGGGGCTGCCTGCCTTGCCCATGTGCTGTAGGGGGTCCTCTAGCCTGGTGGGCACAGTGTAGCTCAGGATTTGGTATGTTGTGGCTTCCCAGCTGGTTTAAAGCCTGATACATTAGTTTGCACAGGTTGAGTCCAATGATAGTAGCTTGAGCTGCTGTACCGGAGCCTGAAGTGCGATGGCTGAGAGCCACCACACCCAACAGCTGCTGCTGTTGCCTCACCTGTGGGCAAGAATCTCCCAGAACACAGATTTATGAGAATGAAACTCCCCATGTACTGCAAATATGCCTTTTGGCATATTTGAACCTGCAAGGTAATTTTTCAGGAGATGTTTGCCATGGCTGCTGGTCCCAGAGTACTGACTGAATGGGTATGGATGGCTGGAAAGGACCACTGACCAAGCTCTTCTTGTCCATTGGTGGTGTTAACAACATGTCACCAGAACTGTGTGAGACTGTTTTGTAACAAGCTGGTGCATTTTAATACATTGTTTTATTCCTGTGTATGAAAAAATTGATTTTTGAAATCAAAGCCTGCAGCCTATTCCCCCTTAATACAAATGAATCACTTTGGTATTCCTTTTTAGATTAATCCAGCAGTTGTGATAATGACATTTTTGAAAGTGGCTGCTGCCTAACGCTGTGTAATTTTTTTTAGTAACGATTGATCCATAAAATAGAATTCATACCATTCTTAACACACATTCTAACTAGAAGCAGCGATGGTGTGTGTGCAAAGCAGGCATATCAAGAACTCTCTGAGTCCTTGTTTCATGGGGCATATTAAGGCCCTGGCTGCAGCAAAAGTAGGTATTCTCCTTTGGCTGGACTGGAATTTCAGTTGTTATCAGCTACAGACCATTCAGTTTATGATCCAAACAAGAGCCAGACCCCAAAGCAAGCTACTGGAAATTAAAAGTAAAATGGTATTATATTTGAATACTGTCTGTTCTAGACAGTGAATTAAAAGAAGTCAAGAGACAGAGAGACAGTGTGGGAAATTCCCTGCCTATGCCTGGGGTGTTCTCTGTAATAAAGTAAAATGTAGTTCTGGATAGTTTTTCACTTGTAGGATCTTAGGGCAGTTTGAAAAAACTCAGTTGTGTCACAGTTTATAAATGAAAAGAAACATATATGTAACTTTTTATTTATCAATTGTCTTTATAAAATGAAGACCCACTTGGTCAAACACAATTGGCTCAAATTCTTATATAAAGGATATGCTTGCAGGTAGCTATTATTAAAGAAAATATAAGGAGGTTAGGAGGAGTCAGAAGAGGAAGAGGCTCCTCTTTAGTGTTGAGTGAGTGTACTTCAAATGTATTAAGTACTTCAGTAAACAGTGTCTTTGGTTTTTGCTGGGGAGTGGAGAAACAGAACATTCCTTTCAGAACTGGGAAATATTCATGTCATCTGCTGTGACAAGGGTATCTGTGCAGGCATTTTACTAGCAGCACCACTTGGCCACTGGGACAGCAGTTTAGACTGATTCCTGCCTATTACAGTAACATTATTCCAGCTGTGTCTTTTCAAGAAGTTCAGGAATATATTTTCTCTATTAATGGTCCTTGATGGAAACTGCATTCTCCTAGAATCCAAGGACCTGGTGAATACAGGCATTGGCATTATTTTTAATTTTTGCATCTGCTGGTTTAAACACTTTTAAAAAAGTCATACATTAGGTCTAATTTGGTATCTACAGGTCTTAGCAGCAGTTGTGTTTTAAAAGCAACGTGTTCTACTCAGTACAATAAAGTGTGCTGTCAAGAGCTGGTAGGTCCATCGAGCTACAAGCACTTTCCTGGACTGTGACATTCTCTTCCATTAGGGTGTGAACTGCTTTCAGAAGGCTGCCAGTTAAAAGGGGTCAGTTCAGCTGTGACCTACTGAGCATGCATGGGACCCAGTCCTTTGTTTGTAGGCAGATGTTAATGTCTGAAAGACCAAAGCACTTGAGGGACATTACCAGCAGAAGAACAAAGGTGGGGTTTGGGAGATTTTCCTAATTTTTTTTTGCTCTTAGAGTTATAACGAAAGAAAAAAAAATATAATCATAGAGAGTGTTACATCTCTAACATTATTGCTATTTCTCTTCTACATGCTCCTGAGGGGCCTTCCATAATGAGGGACCCCAGTCTTGGAGAGTCCAGCTCCAGCTTTGGTTCTGCTTTTCTGGGCAGCAGAATCTCTACAGGTGAAAACAGTGCCTGCAATTGTAATTGTTGGCTTTGTACTAAATGCAGAGCCAGCCTGGATGGAGGAACCGATGATCTAAAGTCAACAAAGTGGAGTTTAACAGAAGTAAATGTAGAAGATTATAATAAGACGAAACCAAGCACAAAATATCCAATGCCTGGCAAGGTAGTGGAGCTGCAGAACAGGGTCTGGTGCTTATACTGGGTCACAAACTGAAAAAAAAGCCAGTCAGTGAGGTACCGTGATAGAGAAAATCAATCTCCCTCTGGGATGTATTAGCAAGAGTGTCACTGAACTGAGCCGATTTTGCTCTTTGCAGTGCTGGTGTAACATTATTTAGAGAGGTCAAAGCACCAGACATTAAAAGGAAGACATGCCCAAAAAGAGCAATGAGAATGGTCAGAGGCATTTTAAAAGTGTTACTTGGGAGAAATGAAAGAGGAAAGGATTTGTTAACTTTTGGAAGAGAAATAACTATGACTGGGGAGAGGTAATGCTGATAACCTTTCAACTCAGTAAAATTTAGAAGATTATTATAAGGAAAAAGTGATCAGTTGTTCTCACTGCTCATCACTGCAAACCAAGGAAAATGGCAGCCAAAGTTTCAGCAAACACTACTTTGGTCAAGTGTCAGGAAAAAAATCAAGCCAGCTGGTTTTTCAGTCTACCAGGTCAGTTCCCATAATAGCACAACCTGCAAAGAACTGCTTGCATGACATCCCACCTCTCTCTGAGACACAGCAATACTCCCCTGTATCCTCTTCCGTAGGATCCAGACATGGACTTGCGGCATCTGGAACAAACCTCTGAAAATTGGAATTGCTAGTGAATGTAACCATTCTTTTCCCAGTTTGTTTGTGTCTTGACTTCTTTTTGAAAGTCTGCATCTCTTTTCCTACCTCCTGGACTGTGTCTGAAGTAAACAGAGATGAGTTGAAGGACTTAATGTTGGCAGCCTGGAAGGGAAATAATTCTGTGCCTGGGACTGTAACCAGGCAGCTTAGTCAATATCAACTTCAGTAAATCAGTAACACTCACTGCTCTCAGCAAAAAGCACTTCTTTCTCTAAAAGAGCACATTCTTGGAAATCTACTCTCAAACCCCACTTCAAAACATTCCAGAAAATTAATTTGCATCTCTCTGGCCTTTAACTCTCTTCCCCCTACTCCAATACATTACAAAATTTCGGCTGCTCAGAAGACCACTGTAGCAATTTAAAGAGCAAAAGTCATTACTAGAAAGCTGTGCATAGCTCTTTTTGAATTAATAAACTAGGTGGTGGGTTTTTTTGAGCTGGGGACAGAAGAATATGCAGTACTGTTTTGATGGGGTATAATATATATGAGAATAATCTGTATGTAGTGATAAACAGGCTCTCAAATCTGTTATTACCCCCATTTCTTTGGCAGGCATAAAGGTGGGATGCTGTACAAACAAGGAAGATGTTCAGGTGTATCTTTTAAATGGTGTATTGGAAATGGCAGGGAAGTCTTGGTTCTGCCCAGGATCTGTGCAGGTGAAAGATGACTTTTTACAAGTCATTGTCCACACTTCTGCTGTCACCTGGGGATCCCAGGGCAAGTAAACTCTATAATCTTTGACTGACTCTTTAAAAGATATCACTATAAACTGAAACACACTATTTCATGCAAGAAAGGTTTCCTACATTTTGGATTTAGAGAGTATTGTCTGCTGAAATGCTGCTTTCATGCAACCTTCTCTGCTAAAAATTGGTTTTCCCCAAATGATCCCAAACTTTCTGAAATAACCTGACAAATCCTAATTCCTGCAGAACTTTTTTTCCTCATTTTTGGTGTTATCATTGGTAAACATACCTCTAGGCTGGTATTAAGTGGCAAACTTTTGACGTACTTCTAATAACTTTAACACCTGCTTTTTTTTTTTCATGGCGGAGTAAATCCTGCTGAAAAATATTTATAGTGATCATCATTTCAGATGCCTTTACAATAAGTCCAGAGGACTTAGGAAAAAATGTTGATCTTTTCTGTGGGCCTCCATAACTCCAGTGAGCCTGACTGCAGTAAGTCACAGCTCCTAAAGGGATTTTGATTATATAGAGTCAAATGCCAAGAGAGCAAAGATAAGCCTAGGAGCTAAAAACCACCGAATCCAGCCTTAAAATTAACAATCACAAAAGCTGTATCTATTTAGAGCTTTGATTTAACTAAGTCTCTCAGAGCACAGATCAATCTCAGACATGGCATCGAAGCCAATCACCATAATGTCTAAGTGAGGATGGTTATCCCAGCCTTATTCTTCCCTGCATTAGCCTAGACACACAGTGGGATCAAACTCTCTTGTTAAACACTTAGCCATTCCTCCCTTTGTATCTACAAATGACAGGCAAGGGACAGAAACAGATATGTCTTGCAGACCACAACAGCATATCAATATCCCAATCTGCATAGCACACAACAGGGGTCACCTTGCAGATGGATTAGTGTGCCAGCTCCCTGTTGCAGCTAGGTAATACAATAAGTTACATCAAAGTTAATTAGCAAGGCAAAGAAAGCAGAGAGCCTGAAAGGCTCTGATGTTTTGGTTAAATACTATAATCCTCTGATGTTCTGCAGATTTACAGCAAGACTCATGGGTTCCTCTCCATTATGGGAGGGGATGGGTTACTGCTTGGTGAATTTGACTCTTTAGATGCATAGCTGAATAACCTATAAGGCATATCTATAAGACAGGGTAATGCTACAAGAATCAGTCCCAGAGCTACATGTTATTTAGTGTCCTTTTGATATATTCTGTTAAGATAGCATTTAATAGGATTGTCAGATTGTTCCTGAGCTTGGCTAGCCAAGGCCAGGCTTCTGAAAGGAAAAACTTGAAACAATCTGGGAGTTCAGGCCTATTTAAAAGATTCTAATTTCTTTGTTTTACTTGCCTGGGTATTGCAATCCTGTAGTTACTTTTATTTTTAACAAAGTCAGTTACATTTTTGTACTAACTCTCTTATCTTTAGTAATAAGTGTGACCTTTAACTTAGCTGCCATATAAAATCCAGCCTGGTACGACAGAGAGAGCAAAATGCTTATTCTCAAAGGTCTTGTGTCCTTTTGTAGCATCCAGTTTGAATGCTGCAACTCTATAGAGCTGAGGAACAAGCTCTAATCTTCTGCTACAAAGACTGCTTTTCAGCTGGGTGAGATGATGGTTGTACTTGTGGGCATCAGCTTTCCTTAATGGGGATCAGGTCTTCATTGTCATGGGATAGGCATAGGATGAGAAAACAGATCTACAAAACCTGGTGGATATCAGATGAGTGTGGTGATAAGAAAGTAGAACCAAGTGGTTTATGGATGTAGAATAGAAGCAGAGCTTCTAAATTTCCACCACGTGTGGGCCATGACTCAAACAAAGTGAGTCACAGAAATAACTAATACAGCTACACTCAATCTCATTTCCTTTGGATTAGCACTCCAATTGCAAAAATGGGGCTATTGCTGCAGATGCTTTTATTGATAACCAGCAGTGTTCTCCATAGAAATTAAGCCCTTGGTTGAATTTTTGCAGCTGTGCCTCACTCTGGCCATCAGAAAATCCCAGGGTAGCAGAGGGACAGAGGACTTAATAAAGACCAAATTTGTTCCCATCAGATCAGTACTGAGTGTAGGTGACAAGGTGGCAGAAGAAAAGTCACTATCAGTCACGCTCTAGCTCTTTTTTGGTAAAGCAGAAGTTAGTTCCCTACAGCAGCATGTGCAGCTTTCAAAAGTTTCAAACCCCATAAACAAAAAAATCAGAAGTTGGTCTGTCAAGAAAGGAGGAAATACCAGGACACCCAAGGCACAGACAGTATGGCATAAAGGGGAGTGAGCAATATCATTCAGCTAGAAAAACAACATTTTCTTGTGATTTCAGGATCTGAGCTGCATGGCCTTTGACGTTTCATTCCTTTGGGCTTTCACCCTTTAGTTGCAAACTCTTTTGATGGATACACGGTAGATGCAGTAGTGAATTTTTTTTCTGAGACATAAATGTTGATACCGTGCATTGTTGTAAGAAACAAATGTTCACTTAAAATGAAAACTTCAGGGAACTTCAGTACATCACTGTTTGAATTTTCTGCCTAGAATTGTGATGCTAATGCAGAGACCACTGTGGTTTTGTAAAAGAGAAGAGGAATGACATAATCCGCAATATTTTTCTCGTCCACAAACGTTTTTGTGGCTGGTTGGAAATTGTACAAGCAGCCACTGGATGGCAATGTTTCACACACAATTTCAGTCTCAATGGTTTAATAAGACTTGGAGTGCAGGTGCTCATCTGATTAAAACTTTCATCCAAATCCTAGTCTAACACTTATTTCAATTCCATGTTTGTGTCGCTGACAGAAATTGAACTGACAGTTGTATTATGGAGAGGCTACTGGCTCTGCATTGCTAAGGTTGAAACTTGTTTTCCATTATAAACTCAATCTTGGCCTCAACTCTGAAATTCTCAGTAAAGACTATTCCTCTTTCACATATTGGGACCACAATGAGCAGCAAAGAGAGACGATTTGTTGCCATTTCAGGTAAGTTAAACAGGGTGTTTATTTGGTTCAGGTCTGTGGACACTCTGGTGTTAAAATGTATAAAACTTTTTGCAGTGTCTCTTCTCTGAAACTTCCTATGAAACTCAAGACCCCAGAACAACACAGGCTGGATCTGTAAGGCTTATTGAGTAAAATGGGAAGTGAAGTTCCTCCAGCTGAATTCACCCTTCCTTCCTTATATTTACTTACAGTGAAATTCCCCTAACATTTCTGAACATTTTCAGAAAATTAAAATCTAGTGACAAGTAGCACAGTGACAGGTGCAGGTGTTCTGAGGAAGCAATTTTTTACACTCATCTGTCAGTATTCATGCTGAGAGCACTCACACCTGGATTCAGCTAGGAAACAAGCACAGCACAAATCGGTTGACTTGGCTGGCAAATTAGAGCTGACCAACACAGATCAAAAAGAAAATGCTGAATGCTTAGAGAATTAAGGTGGCATATCCATACACTTAGGTTTTTTACTCCTTAAAAAAAAAGTAACATTGGAAGACAATACAAGATAAGAAAGTTGAAGAATCCTGATCATTACAAGTATTCATTGTGAAAAATCAAAACACTAAAATCACTGATGGTATTATTCACTTTGCTTCACTCACCATGTTGCAAAAGCCTCCTTTCTCTTCATACACCTGCTCTTGTTCTCTATTGCTGACCAGCATATATCTGACAGGTATGCCATATGCTAGGCCAACAAACAGAAAATCACCATGCAAAAGAAATTATCCACAAATCTTTGTTTCTTGTTTCGGTGCAGGTTTGAGTAGTAATTGTGGGAATCATGTTTACAGTACATTCCTCCCTGCCTGGGTCAATTTAGTATGGTGTTTACTGCATCTGAGGAAATTGGCTCCTTTGGAAGACGATTGTCTCTTGAGATATTTCTTGATGCTGCAATCATCCAGGAATGGATACACTTTCTACTCTGCCACTGGTTTTGAGCAACAAGCTTTTTATACCTGCCCTCAGAGAATTCAGAATAGCTCTATATGGGAAAAATCCAATCTCATTCCTATATTGGCATAACCTTTGAATCCTTTGCTTTACTTCTGTAGATCATAGAGAATGCTCCTAGCGCTTTTTGTGTAACAGATAAAAAGGTACACAGAGGGGAGGACTGAAAGCCTGGTATTGCTGTGGAAGAGAGCTAAGATTAGAACTGCACCTGAAGATCATTTCCACCTTCAAGCATTCTCAGTTTAGTCTTACAATGTGTACCCTAACACTGTAATGTCTCTCTTAGAGAGTTAAAGTGCTCTTATATTTTACTTCTCTGATACTAACAGGCACTCTCACACTCTACACAAGCTTCTGTCTGGGAAGTACACCACTTCTTTTTCTTTGCTGCTGTGTACAGCTAAATTCAGAAGATGAATCTGTATTTGATCAAACTTTTTCAAACTTGGAGCTTCCACATTTTTTGATCATAAACAGTGATATGCCAGAAAAATATGTTATAACACAAAACTGAGCTATGGCCAGACAGAAAATAAATTAGACTTACATTACCTAGATAGTTCTGAGAAAATGATATAAACTAGTCCTAGTAGTAGCATAGTGATACCATTTGCGTCACTGAAATTCATTAATAAGGTCACCATTTCTCTAAGGAACTATTGCTTCAGGTGTTAGTAATCTGAGTGTGAATATTTGTTTTGACAGGACTTTCATCAGTAAATTATTTAAGTAAATTATTTTAAAAGGGAAATATTTTAAAAATATAAAAAAAAGCAATGAAAGCAGATCATTAAAACCCTTAACATTTTACCAAAATGTTTTAAATGTATTTTACCAAATGTTTTAAAGGATCTATCATAGGGAGTTTTTTGTTAACAAGTATCTACTGGCAGCCTCAGAGCTCAGGTTCTTGGCTGATGCAGTAGGTCAATCATACGTAAGTCTCAACAGCATTCAACAGCCACTTACATACCTTGCTCAAAATACCCAAAGCCTGACATTTTTAAGTTAATGATTTTATTGAAATGAGTGGGTTCAGGTCTAATATACAACTGTAGCCATGCATCCAAATCTGACCCAAGGAATTCACATTACACATTTTGTGTATGTGGAACAGGTAAATAGTGATCACCTATAAACATTTTAGTCTAACTGCCCTGCCCAAAATCAGATAGGACCCCTTTGTCAGGGACATGGGAATATTCTGTGCTACTGAAATAACAAAAGATTCAAATTACTTTTTTTTTCTCTTCCAAAACCACCAATGTTTGCATCTCTGTATAAAAAATGGAATATTTTATTTTGAGGCCTTGAGTCAGGATAGATTACATTGTGATTACAAATCACAATTAGAGTTGTCCCAGTGTACCCCTTCAGATATTAAAGGGTTCCTGAATTAACTGTGCGTATGTTTGAAGCTAATCATGCAGGTTTAAGTCTTCAGCATCAAGCTTTTATGTCAAGTATGTTGTGGTGGCTCAGATTAAGCAGAATTCTAGAAATGGTACCTTTAATTTAACATTTTAGCAGACCTCTTACGGAAGTCATCAGGACTTCTGAATTAAAAGTGTAACATTTTCCCCACTATTTGTGGAAGTCCAACAAACTAGTAATTTTCTCCTTGTCATCAAAGAAGACAATTCTAAAATACTCTCCCCACAGAAGCTCTCAGGAAGAAAATGAAATTAAGGAATATCAGAAAACCCTGAAGAACAATACATGCACAAGTAAAACTTGGGGGTGACTTCAGGACAGAAAGAAGGGGGGCACTTGAAGCTTATTTTTTGAGAAGTTTTTGAATATGAGAACTGTATTTCCTGTGGAATTGCAAAAATTAAAGTGGCTTGAGATATTAATGTCCCAGTATAAATATTCTAAGAGGCAGTAGGAAGATTTTCTTAGAGAGAAACCCTCTGTAGCAGATCATCACCAAACACAGACGTAATCCAGATACACTGTGAAACAGTACATAAAATGAGACTGGAGTTTTTCAGTGTGGTGACTTCTACAATGCCATGAAGTCAGTTTAATGTTAGAGAGATAGACTGACTTGAAAATGCAGCAAAATCATCATATAAAATCTTACTATTAACCTTTTTTTTTCCAATATTAATGTCAACAAAGTGACTTGAGAGATTTTATTCATTTCTTATTGCATATGACTATATTCTGATACTTTCTCTACATCAGATTTGTGTGTACTGACATATGTTTAGGGATAATAGTTGTCAAATCCAAGACTCATTAAATAATGGGAAAAAGCTAAAGAAGAACCAGGCTGCATGGGAGGACACATAAGACCTAGGATACTGTTAGTGATGTGTGCTTCTGGAACTGAGTGGACAGAAGGACTGCCAGGATGGAGATTCAGCTGTTCCAGGGGCTGACAGCTACTCCATGCCTGAGGCTTTGAGGGAAGATTCAAGAAATGTGATAATCGGAGAACGATTGAACTTTTAGACAAATGTCTTCCTTTGCTTCACCAGCTCTTGGCTCATCAGCTCTGCAGAAAGAATGTGATTAGAAGACAGTTATCCCTCTTTAACGCTGGAATAGTGTTTCCCCTCCAGGCTGCTTTAGGAAAATGCTGCTTCTTTCCTCAAGGTGTGACACCCCTGAGAGGAAGCTGACACTATCTTCTACAAAGCAGAGATGCGTGAAAGGAAGAGTCACCAGTGAATGCCAGCCCAGCACCCTTGCTTTGAGGCTTAGCAAGGGCTGAAAGGTGTCACCATGACACGAGACCTGAGGTCCTTCAAAATTGGCCAGCAGGCTCCTGGCTACCGGCTCCCTGGCCTGCCTTGCACCTTCATCCCATGTGTGACGGCACCCACCACAAGGCACTTTGTGCCACCCCCCACTCAGTGTCAGACGGATGCAGGCAGAACAGTGCTCCTGTGGCTTTTCTTCTCTTTGAGCAGATAGGGAAACTGTGGGCAACGAGGGCATTTCAGAAATATGTCCTTTCCCTGCCTTTTGATGGTTGTGGGAGGAATAAGAACATCTCAAAAGCAGATAGGGAAGACAAAAATGCCTGTAGATAGAAGAGCAAAAGAGGTGGAATATGAAACCTTGCAACTACTGAGGTCAGAGTTAAGTTTCTCAGGAAATTCGTTAGACCAGTCCTTCTTCAACAAGATCGGAAGGCAGAGAGAAATAGAAGCTTGAAAATGTTCAAAAAGAAGCTGGCTTTTTGTTTTCTTAGTTGCACTGCAAATTAGATGTGGGAAATATCAAATACTTCATGCCTTGGCAGAAGCTTGTTTTTCTCTACGGGAAAGGAAATAGAGAAGAATTTGTTTGAAAACTTGTAAAATGGAGAGGATATTTTGCGGTTTCGTAAGCCAAAGACCAAATGTCTTGAAGGCTGAAAAAGGAATATTTTTTTATTTTATTTTGTCAGCAGCAACCATGTGTTATACTAGGCAACAAGAGCCTTCAACAGCTATTTTATGCACCTTCATTTCCTAGTACAATATTTTCATCCATTTCTTTTCCCATTATTGCCACAGTCTCCATTAAACTTATTTTGCCATTTCATCTTCTGGTTTTTTTTTGGTCTACACCAGAGTTTTCAAAGTGGATCTACAATTTTTTTTTTTTTTTCCCAGAGAAGCTCTGTCAGGCTTATAAAGAAAAGTTGGAAACAGTATCTAAAGTGTCAGAGAGTCAAATGCTAAATGGTTGTGTCCCTCTCTCACTGCTGCTCTCCTGTCTATAGCTGTTATTTTGTATTCACATTCAGTTTTCAGAGTAGACAAGATTTCTGGTTGCACTTTGCAATGGTAATCTGTAGCTGTGATATCACTTAGCAGTTCATATTTTTAAAAACAATCCCGTCAATTTTAATCCAATAAATGGCTTCTTGTCAACACCCTGTGCAATTGTACGGTTTCTTAGCTTTGTTTGACAACATCTTGAGAAAACCTTTAGCTGTAGATCTGTAAAGAAAGCCAAATTTCCACCTTAATTCCAGACACAAGAGAATAAATAGAAAACTAGAAAACTATATACCTGTTTACTGATATCTGGGACAGACTTTGAGATGGTAACCATTGCAGAGATTGATTCTGCAGCCTCAGCAACTTTGACAGGAAATAGAAAGTTTAAAATCACCAGCTGCAGCATTTTCAGAATCTAAAAAATAGTGAAACTGCAAAACATCTTTCAGTTTGGAGCTACAGAGAACAGCATCTGTTACATTATGACTTATGAATAAGAAGAAAGAAGAACCAAAGATGTTTCTATATTTAGGAAGGCTTTATTTTGGATCAGAGGAACATATTTCTCATATGAAAGAAAGGAAAATTACTATATCATGTCCAAGAAATTTGTCATAACCTGCTTAGTTATTTTCATAATAGAATAGTCAGGGTTTTTTTTCCTTAAACAAAAGAGGACCAGTTCTTTGGAGAACCTAGTCTTAGACATACTTAGTGTACAGATTCACAGCCTGGTTTTGGATGCTTAAGTGGCAACAGAATTTAAATTAATGACCTGGGAGAGCCAGAGGTTAGTGCTCCAGTGGTTTCCAAAAGCTCCATCAGCAGGCGTCTTGATCTTTTGCTTATACTTTTCTTTTTTGTGAGGTGCCAGATGCCTGTCATGCTGCATAAACAAACAAAACATCTTCACTGATCAGGATAGCAAGAAGTAAAAATGCATGTTGATAACACTGAAATGCCAGAATGAATTTTTTTCTGCAGTGCTAGTGTTAGCCTGTCTGAGCAGTGGTTGGAAACAAAGCAATGAGAGGCAAAAGCTTCTCTTGAAAAGTCCTACTCTATGTAAGGAATTTGCATCTTGGTTCTTGATAGCAATTCAAACTTTTTGTAAAAAATTATGCTATGATGGATTTGTCAAGAGGTCTGTTGAAGACGCTGCCAATTGCCTGGATTAACTCTAAGGCAGCTCTGGTAATCGTACTTGTGTGGTTGTGTGATTGTGAGAAAAATATAATTAAGAAATATCATTTAAAGATAAGATTATTCTATGCAGGAAAAAGACAATCTTGTTCAGTGAGTCCAGACCTCTAATACATCTTGCTTTACCTTTTCCTATGATTCTGACTTTTCCATTCAAATTACATTGTTTATTGCCACCATTACTTTAATATTTGCTTTATTTGTTTGCTGGAATCTGAGAAGGGATCAGTGGGTGGCTGATTTCCCAACTGAAATGTTTGTATCAGCTTGTCCGGAGTTCAGTGGGTCTAGGGAAGTTTGATCATCACACACTTGCATTCCTTGTCAGCAGTTCTGTGAAAGCCTCACAGGAGACAGTTAGAGTTTTAAGGTATTTCTCACAAGAAAGTTAACAGATCACTGTGAGTATGGGCACAGCTAAGGTGCACCAAAGGCAACTCACTCCCCCGATCAGCACATGGTCCATGCTGGCTTTGCAGGACAATCCTCTGATGCCTGTAATTCATAACTCCCTTTTCCAGGAAAAGGTTGGAGCGACATTTGCCCACCAGCTCTGGAGAGAGGATAGGTGAAAAGTACTTCTACACAGCACCTTTTCCTTTCTGCAACTTACTGTTCTCATTCAAAGCTATTGACTGAAGTCCAGCTATACACTCTGGAGCTTGTTGGATTTCTTTGCCAGGGGATGCTCTTGTTTGCATAATGGGATCAGCTGGTCATGGCAGGTTATGTGATGCTGGCAGCTGCCTCTTTTCAAACAGCTCTAGTGTCTCCTAGTCCCTGCCAATTGCAAGGCTGAGACACAGTGCCTTTTGGGAGCTCAGTCTTTCTTAAGCAACATGGAGAAACCCTGTTGTTCTAAAAATTTGAAGCGAATGAGAAGGGTGATTGACTACTTTATGGCTATCTCTGCCAGGAATTTTGCTAATCCAGAGAAAGATCAGTGATCCAGAGAAAGATCAGAAAAGGGAATACAGTGGGTCTACTTTTCATATGTTTTAAATGGTTAAGAATTTCTTCCCAAATATGTTTTCACCACTGGAATAGCACAGGAAAAGGCTTCACGAACATTAACTACTTCCCGGGTGTTAATTGTTTAAGTCGCATGCATTGGTTCTGCTTTCTGGTTGAGTGACTTAGGTAACCACCCATTTCAATAAAAATTATAACAATCAACCTTAAATGTGTGGGGTTTTTTTTTTGTTTGCTTTCTGAATAACTCAACATTCAAAGGTGAAAATCAATGTTATGAACATCAGTGGAAGTGAAGCTTGACTGCATGAATATTTACTGACAGCTAAGATGTCAGATTGGCAAATCATATGAATCAAATTTGGGGTTGCTTGTTACTATTGTTAATAATCAGTCGTTGTGGGACATTACTACTTAGTATTCTTTCAGTGTTCAAAATATAGCAAAAGCATACAACTAAGAGAGTGTGAAATCTAAAGAAGTTACACTGGAAGCACAAAACACGGGGGGCTTACTGGCTTTGGAACAAATGTTTGCAAAATTTTCCCTCTTTTTTCCCTGTCTCTTTTGTCTCTCTCTCTTACAAAAATATACTCTTTTCTCAATTATAAGAGCCACTATGAAAAGTGATTTAAAGTTACCACTTCATATTCCCCAAGACAGGGCTGAATAAAGCTTTTAATTTCTCCAAGTTCTACAAGAGCTTTGTCTTAGAGAGAAGAGAGCACTCAAACCACACTGATCACATCTGTGATGTCAAAAGATTCAGTTCTATTTCTGATGAACTTTTATAATTCCATCTGCAGAGGGATCTGCTACAAAAAACTCTCTCTTAGAGCCAGAATGAAAATTTATCAGTGGCTTACATACTTCATAGAAGTAGGATGGTTGGATAAATATCCCTAAAACTTTTCTATGTGCATTGGCAAACTTAGTATTTAACTCTTTAGATGCTGTTTAAAAACTTCCAGTCAGATTATTTATTAAAAATTGAAATTCTGGCAAATGAACTGTCTGGCAAGATTGCTTATTGAAAGCTCATATCTTAAGTAAATTTTCAGAAACTGATGAGTAAATTTATAAGTAAAAAAAAACCGAACTCGGACCACTGGATTTAAATTTAAAAAAAGTAAACTTTTAAAGTAGAAATACTAGTCTAAAAGTTATAATATGTAATCAAGGCATAAAATCATGCACGGAAAACTATATACTCAACCCAAAGGGTTAGAACATGACATTTCAAACACTGAATCCCTTCTATGGATTAAGCATAAAATGCAGACAGGAATTTATTTTTAAGTAAGCTGTCAACATAATGTTTGAAAAAATGCATACGTTCAAGAAACCCATAGTCAACTAATAATAGGGTAAAAAAATTCATATATCTTTTCCACTTCCAAGAACATTTTGTCACTCAGAGGCAGAATCAGCCACAGAATTACCAGCAAAGTGAAAGAAATCTTCAGCAGCCTTCACTAGCAGTGGCTAGCAAAATGCACAGTCCTACATTACCTGATGTGATTGAAGTACCCTGAGTTTGAGCCAGGGGTGCTTCCATCCATTCAAAGATCAGTTCAAATTTTATTTATTTATTTATTTATTTATTTATTTATTTATTTATTTATCTATTTATTTATTTATTTTACCAGGTAGTTGAAGACTCTCCTAAAAGAGGCACGCACTAACAGCAATGTTAGAAAAGAGTGAAGTTCATAACCCCTAGCAAGATTACAGTAATGCACCATATGAAATCAGAGTGAGAAGAGACAGATGATACAAAGCTTGGTCAAAAGTCAAAGGAAATCAATGGCAAATCATCTGCAAGCTTCAGGGGGGTGGGATTGAAACCAAAACATCTAATCTCAACTCTGATCTTCACTTTGCCTGTAAATTTGGACAAGGTATTTCTATTTTTATAGCCTTCATTTCTTTCTGAAATGGTTGCAAGGCTTCAGTTAGTGTTTCAGAAAAGTGCCAAAACCTTAAATGAAAATACAAACAATTACAGAAATATGAACCATTATCAACAAAACAAAAATATGGGTTTTTTACCTTAATTGAAAACAAGTCCAGCAAGATGAGGATACATATAAAGTGCACTTAAACTTCTGACTTACAAATTCAATTAGAGAGATATTGCAGGAGTATATATGAAATATATCAAAGTACTGAGGAAAACCAATAAAGCATCCGAAACCACCCAAATGTCTGTCATACGAAAACTTTCTCCCTCCTCACCCCCTGAAAACCCACAGATACTCACTATATTGGCAAAACAAAGAAAGAAGTGTCTTTCAAAGCAAGCCAGCGCTTGCAAAAATAAAACCATTCAGGGAATCTCGATGAATAATAATATGACTACTTATCACTTTCATAAGGAAGGTAACATTTTTGCCAAGGGCTCGGTGCTAGTGCAATTTAGCAAAATTGTGGGTGAAGAAAAAGGAGTATTGTCAACATGTGTATCAAAAAGTTATTTGATTTCATGTTGGGATACTAAAAACTTCCCTTTCTGAGTCTGGATCACCCATATTTCAAGCTCCATGAGAGTGCTTTACTAAGAGCTAATTAATCTTTCCAGTTGTTCAAATATGTATATACACATAACTGCACCTTTTTGCATAATTTTAGCCTTACCATTTTTGCAAATTAGAAATAATTTACTCAGACAGTTTAAGCCAGAAGGACATTTTAATTGAATTGGCATGATTCTTAGAATTGCACTTTACTATTGTATTTTACAGTAGTACTGATCTTGGGAAAAGCATTCTCTGCACTTAGAGAAAATTCTGTGTTATTCAGAACTGACCTTATATCCTGAAATGACAGTTTTCTATAAATTTTGCTGTGTTCCCAAACTACTATCTCTTTTCACATATGTTTTTAGGTGCTCTCACAAACGTTTTAGGTACCAAAATTCTTGGGCCAGTAAGTTTTTTCACGAGTGTATTTTTGCCAAGTATTTTCATGCAGGAAAAGTAGAAGTCTTTTTGTCCATTAACTGCAGTACTGTAAAAATTCAAAGCTATTTTTATACAGATCAGTTCTCCCTATATATTAATATTAGATATTTTAAAAATTAATTCAAAAAGTTAACTTAAAAACATAGTTCTAATACATGAAATTAGGTATAGTGTAACATAAGTCTATAAAGCTACACTGATGTGAGCTAAAGTCACTGTGGTACTTTCCTAACATTCTCTGACAGCTATATAATAAAAAACATGTATGACAATAACATCTAATTTTTAAACAGGGTTAAATTCTCTCTATGTTAATGAAATCCTGAGAAATGTGACTGATGTATTTCAATTTCACTTGAAGAGTGGCTGGTTTATCCATGATAATGTTGTATAACCCAAAAGGATTCCATCCACAGCTGTGGAATAGCATATGTAAAAGATGGGATGTGAGAGCAGTCAAGTCCATTATAACCTATATTGATGCCCCCCTTTGGCAATTTTACTATAGAAATCAAGAATTAGTGTGCCTGAAAATAATTACCCTCTCCTCACTAGAGATAGTCCTTCTGTACTGGGATAATACTATGTGGACAATGGCTGTGGGACTGCTTTTGTCATGCTCCTCATGCAATCTGTATTTGACTGACAAACAAAGACTTTCAAGGGCAGAAGTTCAGGTTTTTACAAGTGCTAGTTGTAAACCCACAAGGTAAAATCCTCTTCTCATAAGTGTCAAGATCCTCTGTTCTCCCTCAGGTATGAGCCATCTCAGAGGGTGGGTAGCAAAGAATAATGACTACGAAAGCACTGATGTAGCTTTGAGATGAGACTTTTGCTGTGAGAACACACAGTTCATTTAAGCAGAAAAGGACTCATTATCCTGTCTTCTGTGACAAAACTTTAAAGGCTAATTTTGTTTCAGTCCTTTTGTCTGCCTGTGGAAAACTAACCATTCTATATCCCGTTTGCTCTTGTTTGCCTGAACAAGGTAATTTCAGGATCCGTGTTTCCTGATTTTAACAACAATTAGACCTTTGGGCATCGCTGAAGCAGTTTGGACTTTTACAGCTAAACCTTCATACTTCAAGGAGTGAGAAAGCCTACAAAATTAAAAACTATCCAGTATTTTCCCCCATGTGGAGGATTGCTTAAGCTCATTGCTATTACAACATTCCCTGCCCTGACGCACATGTTCCACATCTGCTTTTTCTCCTTCTGAAAGGGCAGGGTGTGAGAGGGAGCTCTTAAGGAATAGGACCTAAACCCCAGTACAAGTCTGGAAGTTGCCTGCAGGCACATGCAACCTGGATACTTCACCTGTGCTCCACAAACCCTCTCCGACACTCCATAACAAGGTTCAGTAGAAAGAGCAGAAGGCTCAGAAGCTGCTCTTTGCCCCAGGATGGGAGCAGGCACATCAGCACTGCCTTGCACTTTTTCAATAGACTCCATGGAGTTCGTCAGTCGAGAAAGTCTCAATGGTTCTGAAAGAGGTCTGTCCCCAGGGGTACCAAGGCAGGTAAAAAATAAAATATGTCATGTTTTATCTCTGTGCCAAGTTGTCTCTCCCTGACTTCAGACTGACACACTCCCCTGATCTTTTCAAATGCTGAAATATTTTGGCAATCTCTTCTGGCTCCCAATAGACACAACAACTGCGTGTCTTGGCAGGCACACTCTGGACTGAGTGACCAAAGATGTAGGACAGAGCTCTCACTGGGAAGAAGTGCAGGCATTGGAGCCAATATCATGCTCTTGCTGGGGTGTGGGAAAGAGATCAGGTATAACTTATGCTAGCCTAGACTCTTCCAGGCCTCAAGTCCTATTAATTTGGATAATTTTTGGAAATTCTTAGCACCTATCCCTGGGCTCTATTTTTCAAATGTGCTTTCAGCTGAGCACTGAAATAAGCAGGTGGAGTTCAAAAAAGCTCAAACTCTTGGACTGAATTCTTCTGAAATTCTGGCTGCATTTGTGGGTGATTAGCATTTGCAGATCTTGCTCAAAGAGCCTTTGAAAAATGACTGACTCTTGCAGTAGAATAAGAATTACAGCTGAGATTCATTTTTGCACATACAAGGAACAGTACAGACAGATGAAACCTGAAACCTTTCCTTTCTCATCCTGTCGATGCCTTGACTCAAAAGTAATACGAAAGTTGGTCTATCTGTGACTTATTTCATCCAATAAAGCAAGCTACATCTAAGATGGCCTGCTCATATACGATCTGAGCTGTTAGTTCAAAGCCTCTTGGGAACTTAAGTGCCATTTTTATTCTGTTCTGTAAACACACGCATGAGAAAACTCCTGAAGGAGTAACTTGTTAGATACCCATGAATCGTCGCTTTGGTCTTGTCTGGGTCAATAAAAAACTTCTGAGAGATCTGCTACTATGCTGCAAAACCTGTTAGTAGAAGATAGTAATTTTAGTGTCCCCTCTGGGTACTCTTCTCGTTCTCTGAAAGAAGGGAATCATTCACACAGGAAGATATTAACAAAAATGAGAGACCAATAAATGCACCTGTCAGTGTTCAGCAACAGCTGAAATTAATTCACAAATCCAAACAATCTGTAGAAAACTGAACACAATTACATAAGAAATTAAGTTATACAGTTGCCATGACCTTTAATCAATCATTCCAGCTGTTAATGTTAATTTTGTGATCTGAAAATCATAGTTCTATTTGCATTTTAATGGCTGTTAAATGAGAGTCATCAGGAAGAAATAGTGACAGCTTGGCCTTTTGATACCAAGTTCTTCCTTCCTAATATGATTTGGAAGATTTGGAATTCCTGCTCAGAAGGGGTTTTTTTTCAAACCACAGCAGGCACACGGAGCCAATTTTGCAGAGGGAAAACTGGCAATTCAAAGCTAAATACCTTTTTTAATCCATCTGTATCTATGTAAAGATCATAAAAAACAGGTGAAAAAGCTGTAATGGCAACTTCATTACCCTCAGACTAACAAAACCTCTATCGTCTTTTAAAGTCCTTTTCACAGATATATGCCAGTTTAATATTTTTTCTGTGAGTGGAGATGTTTGTACTTAATGAACAGGATTTTTTTGTCAAGTAGTCAGTGAAATAAAACACAGAAAATGCAAGAAAACCACTGAATAACCATAAATTTTAGGATTAGTTCAATTAGTTTTTTCTGCATTTACCTGACTAAAGTGTTGCATACAGGACTGCCTTACAATTTAAATACCATTCATTGGCTTATTTTGCAGTTAATGATGTTAGTGGTATTGCATTAGATCAAAACTCTATTTAAATCCAATTACCATTCTGGAGTAACTGTCAACTTGTTGATCACTTTAATTATTAATAAGATCTAAATGTCTGCCAACCTCTTGTGCTAGTATCTTCCATTTTATCATTAATACATTTTCTTATTAATAGGAAGACCTTCATTGCTACATGACAATTTATTTGTATGCGAAGTGCACAGTTCTGATTAAAATGTGATGTTCTTCTTAAATCTTCATCTAAATATCCTAGGAGACAGTCCCCAAGTGAATCTTCTTTGCTTAAAAAAGGAGGTCTTGGAACTACATGTTCAGAAAAGGAAGCAGTGAGCTGCAGACAGATTTCAGAAATTGGAATGCAAAGTCAGTATTAACAATGGAAGAAGAAAATGGTTTAGCTCTATCCAAAGTACTTTTTATTTAAAGAAGGAAATTGTGAGAGGAAGAGAGTTTCAGCAGATGTTTCCAGGCTGAGTTTCATAAAGGACTGAATAGCAATAGGGAAGAGGAACATTGATAAATGCCCTGCCTTTTATCACACAAGTAGGACTTCTATCCATAAAGGCAGTCTAATTTGAATGCAATGAACAGCACACCCTCTTCTTTCCCCAAGCACACAACCTATGCATTTTCTGCTTCTACATTACTTGTAGAAATAAAACTTGTAAAGGTGGTATGCATGTTAGTGGGTCTGAACTCTGCAGTCAGAGCACCGACCGAGGCAGGAAATTGTTGCAGGGCAGAAGGACTCCCATCCTCGCTGTGACAAGCCCTGCCCTTATGCAGACATACTGTTCTTATGCAGCAATACTGTTGCCATCCCAGCTTCCCATTTTAAAAGCTAACCCAGAAAGAAGGCTTGGCTGAAACGCAAATCAAAAGTAACAGTGTCAGGATGCCGATATTCTGGTTCTGCTGGATTTCAGGAAGTTTGCTTCCTTAGAGATGTAAGGATTTTTCTCTCTGGCCAGTAATGCTCCAGCCTGTAGTACAGCTTTGTACAATGTCAGTGCAGCCATGTGTGTGAGTGCGTGCATGTGTGCACGTGTGTAAATGTAAGTAAGCAGCAGCATGTGGTGCAGGAATGGGAACAGATACCCCCAGTCTGAAATTCTGGCTCCACAGAACTCGGTGAGAGTTTGCCCCCACTTTTGCTGGAACCAGGCTGTCATCCTGCAGTCCAAAGTCCTTTAGTTCTTTAGACCATGAATGGGTGAAATGCAGGGCCCTGGGGGATTCTCCATGCTGGACAGAGTTAAGAACATTTGGTGTGAAATGTCTCTTCTTGTCATATTTAAGTAGGAAAAGAGAAATCTCCAAAGCTTTGGAGGTTGATTTGGCCAGATGTTCAGAAGGTCTAAGGCTAATTCTATTTCTCTTCTCTGGACCTCTTCAGTTAAATCATCAGGTCACAGATCTCCTGAACACAAGCTCTTTTGTAGCCTTTTTCTAGTAATTTCAATTCTGATCAGGTTTGAAATAAGAACCATTTTTTCCCCCCAGGTAACTTATAGTTTTTGTGATCATCAAGTAAATGGATAATAAATATTCTTCAAAAAGAATGGCATATGAAAAGAATTCACTTAGATTCTTTGCTGAAGAATCAGGCTTCTCCTTTTTTCCCAGCCATACACATCTGTCCTGAATTTCCATTGCTGGATTAAAGGCATTAAAGAAATCCGAACACAGTGGTTACTTATTATTTTCCACCTGTTGATAAACCTTGGCATTTAAAATGTTACTATTTTATTTTTGAGACAGAGCTTTCTCAGGAAACCCTCTATGTGGTGTTTATCATGCAATACCTACCACGTTCCTCAACAAACCTCAGGAATCAAGCCAGCAGATTAGCTCCAGGAGAACAGACAAATCTCAAAGGTATCTTTACAGCTATATTGCAGGTCAGAAGCTCACTGCAAATGGGACCCATTTTGTTGCTCAGAAATTGCTGAATTGCAGGAAATGTCTGCATTAATATGTTAAACAAATATATTCTTCCTATTATTCTTGATCATATCTTACTTGTATTGCCCTTTTAAAATATAGATAATTTAGCATTAAACTGAAATGGTTTCAACAAATCAGACCCTAGGGTACTGTAGGGTTGGTTTTGGTTTGCCTTTTTTTTTTTTTTTTCCCCAGGTAATCAGGGCTTTAAGTCACTTTTTTTCTCTGATTTCACCAGGCTTTTTTTCCTGAAGCCATCAGAATTGCTACCCACCCCTTTCAGACAGATTAGGGTTTAGGGAAAAAATTCTTTTCAAAATATTTTTATCCTGATTTTAGATATTTATAACACTAGATACTCAAAAGCTTTTGCGATGATGTAGCCCAGGGACTAGCACATGATGATGGCTGAAAAATCTTTGTGCAAAAGTAAGCCAATTTTTTATTTCTTTTTTGAAAGCTTACCAGAAGCAATGATAAATGATGCACAGTTTTGGTGTCATGTACCTTCCTCCTCTTCATGAATATGCTCTCTTTTTCTTCAGAAAACTCTAAACAAGTTTGTTCCATCTGATCATAGGTGTTTTTCAGAAGCCTAACATCATTAAGATGCACTGATAGGAGATGTGAAAAGGAGTGTAATTTCTCTCCCATTACCCAGATTGTCGGCAGTTATACTAAAATACACTTAAAGGCCATCTGGCCCATGGAAGACAGTTTTCATACAAATAGGTTTATGCCAAAAGTTTTATGAATACAAAGATAAGTAAGAAGACTGTTGAGACTGAAGGAGAAGACTCTTGGTAAAATACCAACTATTGGGGGCTTTAATGCAATGGAAGAACTGTGTTTCTTCATATGCCCTTTGGGAAGACAAGCTGATTGCAGTCTTGATTCCATGGCTGGAGAAGAGAAATTTGAGGATGGGCAACTTCCTGGTCAGGCAGGACCTAGAGTGGGATGATGGGAAAGAGTGAACAGAGTGTCCCAGATGAGTCAAAGGGTGGAACAGTGGAATCACATTCAAACCCTGAGGGCAGCATTGCTGAGACTGCTGACCCTACATCCAGAAGTGAGAGACAAGAACTGGCCTTTTGGCTTTTGGGCAGCTGCCTCCAAAACTGCTTTGGCAAATCTCTGTTGCAGGTCTGCTGGATTCATTACTCCTCAGTCTCCCACCCTCCCAGCTTTTCCCAAGAGGTCCTCTTGGGCTTCCAGCAGGGATTATTTACAAAGTTAATAACATCATCTTTTCTGGTAGCTACGAAAAAAGGGTAAATGTTAGATATTTAACCTGGACCAGGCTACCACATCTCCCAAAGAGGAGGTAACCATTTCCTCAGCCACTTGGTGGAAGAATTTATCATATCTTGTTCAAGTGGTAAGTTTGGATTAGTTTTTGGTGTGCTGGTTGAATGACTTTCCAGGTAGCAGGATTTTTCATTTGCCTTAGGAATTAATCTCTGAAGATGGGTCTGGAATACGAGGCTTTGCAGACTTAATGGTAGTAGAAAAAAACTCCAAAGAATGTAATAAAGTGAATGAACAACAAAGTAAATGGCAGTCAAATCAGTGACATAAATCTTCAAAGAGAAAGATGTCTCAGCAGAGAACCAAGTTTAATGGAGGAAAGAAATTTATCAGGAATTTAAACAGAATCTGCAGGAAGGAAGGTTAAAGTCAACTAATCAATAAACGTTTAGAAAGTTGTTATTTCCCCAAGTCTCCTAACACTCACAAAGTCCTAATCCCAGCTTCTTAAGCTGTATAGCAGAGCTGAGGTTGCAGGACAAAATAGTATATCTGGCCTGGTGCTGGCAGACTGAAACAAAGTTCCCTCTATTTTCTTAATCCCTAGGACCTACAAGTAGGTTAAGCTGATTTACCAGGGCTGAACTTCTGACAGGATAGCCCTGGAAACTATAAAACAAACAAAGTTTGCATTGTTATTCAGAAAACTGCATTTAATAATTAAGAATGCAGATTTCAGCTAGAGATATATTTTATGTAACTTTCCTGCTTTTGGTTTTAGACTAATGGATAGGAGTGTAGCACAAAACTGTAATAAATATAACTCTGCATTACATGAAGCACTATTAATAAGTTGCTTCTAGTGACAGTGTTATTGCTCCTTATATGTGAGAATAAACTGCAGGTGTCACAGGTTAATTTCTTAAAGCAATGTTCAGAATATTTACTGATAAGCCTGACAGGATTATTGTTTTGGATGTGAAAATTTAGAAATAGTCTCTCTTCTGAATTTTATATGACTGATAATAAAGAGGTTAAAAGAAATTCTCCACCACTGCAGAAGTATTTACAGAGAGGTGCAGTTTTACCAGCATAAGAATAAGTAAAATCCATTTTAAACTAGGCTAACATACAGCACACTGTATGTGAGTATTCCTGCTTTGGAAACTTTTGCAGTATGATTATCCTCCTGTTATACAACCTAAAACGTAAATTGACAGCTTTAGGAGGAGCTTTTCATTCATTGGCATAATGGCTCAATGAGTAATGGAAATAACTTAAATTCATTTCTATTCAAGGGCTTTGGAAGGACTTTTATGTAGAAAGGTGCTCAGATGCAAATTTTCAGCATATCTAAATTCACTTGACATATTTTTCTCTTAAAATGAATAATCAAACACTAGGATAATATTATGGGAGAAAATCCATGTTTTAAGCAGAAACAGTCATCTTATCACGGAGTGGTATTCACATATGTCCTATTACAGTGAAAATATCAGATATTTTCTGTATTAATTTTGCATACATCCAAGAAAATGTGTGTGTTTTGTTGTACATTCATTATTTAAAACTTCAGTCCTGCAGCAGGACAATAACAAATAGCTCCAGACCTAAGTCTGAGAGTAGCCCATTAACAGCCAACTTCTGAAAGTGATCTGAAATCCAAGTGCAGATGTAGACCATCCTAAGAGCTGCTGCATCTTTTGAGGATATGGGGCAGAATTCAGCATCCAAAGCAGAAGTCATAAAAGACTGCTTTGCTGGCAGATGAGTGCATGCTAATTAACATGCTCTCTGAAGTGTCTTTATTATTGCCATTGTGCGTTGCCCAGAAGAGGACGGTGGCCAGCTACAAAGTGACTTAGATCAAAAGATCCAGACTGTTTTCAGCTGTAAAAAATTAATGGAATGTTAATTCCCTGTTTGACCCTTATGCTTCACTGCTATCAGGAAGCAGTGGAGCCCAGAGGTCCCTCCTCTTGGCCTCCATCAATACAAAGCCATGCTTTCATCCACTCAGAAATCTTAGGAGATTATTACTGCTGTCCTCTTGGATCCTCCAAGTCAGAGAGCACAGAAAACATCTAAATAAACAAATCTACCTCTAGAGAAATCTAGGGCCTTAATTGTTTTCACTAGGAAGTCTTCAAGAAATATTGGCACATATGTCTAATGAAGACATGTCCTTTTCATAAAAAACAAGCTTCTGGTCAGCCAACCCACTACAACCATCATAGGATACAAAACAATTTGATGATAGGCCATAGGACTTATCCCATTACCAACTATCATCCACTCATTCATCATGGCCTTGAATTCAGAGTTTGGATTATCCAAAAGTCTCTTGGAGATTTCTGAGGGCTTATTAATTGTCGACATTTGTATACATGTACAGAAGACTCCAGTGAATCTGTGAAGCTAATTAAAGGCAAATGGGTCTCTATTTAAAGAAGTGAAAAATGTAAATGTGAAGTTGGGGATATGCTTCAGTCAAGTGAACACAGAGAAGAAGGTAGGGAAACATAATAAGGCTCTGTAAATCCCACTGCAGAAGAGCTGACTTACAGCCAGGACAGAAGAAATGTATGAATTCTGAATTTCTCTCTCCTGAATGCTTAAATATTTTTAATCTGAGTCTAAAATAAACCTTTAAATGAAACTTTAATATACCACTGAGTAGCTCAAGGAAGTTCCCGTGAATGTAACAGACCACAGCTAGGATCCAAAGTGTCAAATCCACTCCAAGGGTCTGTGCTGCCACCACTGCAGGTCAAAGCGAAGTAATGTCCCTCAGGCACTAGCTTGATCACACCCTGCCTATGTAGTACCAGCTACTGAAAGCCAACACGTAGGTGGCCAAGGAAGCAAATGTGGGTATCACTTTGAAGGATTGCCTTTTTAACAGCTCAATAACCTACCCAGGAACTTCCAAAACACCATTTTCTGAGGATCTCCTAATGACTCAGGTTCCTAGGAAGTCATACAGACCCTGTTTACCCCAGCAGCACAGAAGATGTGTGAGCCAACAAGTTCTCACTCACCTGCCATGTTTATTCTTGCTCTGCTTGTGCTGCTCAGGCTACATTGCAGGCACACACGTCACAAATCCTCTGGGATTCACAAACTGCAAAATTTAAACACTGTAGGTTCAATGTGCCTCTGCTGAGGAAGCAGCCTTTCTGACCTCTTTTGCATGGACAGCAGCAAAAGTGGAAGGATGTGAGGAAAGGAAAGCCTTTTTCTCCCCAAATTGTGTTGGTTGACTGAATTCCGTGGTCTTCTGCACAGGTCTGTCCTACCATCTTTTCTCTCTAATGATTTGTCCCTGATCCCTCTCCACTCAGCTGCCTTGAGGCTCCCTGCAAGCTCCCCCATTGCTTGCTTATGCAGGATGTAAGCTTTACACACTTTCCACAGTTTCCCAGGGGGATGCTTTTAACCCCAAGTGGTTTATAGTTGAATGTGTATTTGCAAATTGATAATTTTGCATCGTGCTGCTTAGCCCTGGGCAGTGCTGTATTAGGGATTAATTCCCCCATGGCCTCCTGAGCAGAAACTACAAAGACTAGAAGAGAGTAGAGCAGAGAGCTGGTGCTGGCAGCCTCAGAGGTAGCTGCTGACAGTCCAGAGAAGCAGGGAGGACTCTGGGTCCTGGGATGTGATGGACAAGCTGCTGCAACCAGCTGAGACATTCACTTTCTTCCCATTCACTGCCTAATGAAAGGAAGAGTCTGACCTCTGGGACTGGAGCCTCTCCCGAGGATACAGAGAGCCACACTGCACTCTCAGAGCTTTACTCTCAGTAGAGTAGCCCAGCATAGCCAAGTGTGCCATGCACAACATTCAGCCTCAGCAGGAAAGCAGATCTATAGGCATTGCCCTGCACTGACAGAGTATTCACCAGCTTTGCTGTCAGAAAACCTCCCAAAACTTTCAAGTGGGGACACAGGCAACTCTTCCCTGCCAGCTTTGGAGCTGCTCTGCCACAGCAGCTATCACGCCTCAGGGCTGCAGTGCTTTCCCCTCCAGACAAGAAAACATAACAAGAGAGGGGAAAGGGATAGTCTAAACAGGAGAGCAACTAGGAGGGCGTGAAAGATGAAGGATACTAGGAAGCAAAATGTAGTTCAGCCTTAGGAAGTCACATTTGCATTGAGCAGTGCTAGAGCTGGATGGGAAGAAGAGCAAGTGAATAGTTCAAGTGTAAAAAATAGCTGGGTAGTTATTGTGCTAAAGGACTTGGAAATTCTCACTGATGAGAGGAAGTCTGATGTAGCTGTCATTGCAGAGCATTAACAGGGTGATTGATGTGAATGGAATCTTTGAAATCGGTGTGTAGTTCTTGTAGGGAAGGACTGAGGGGGAGGGATGGCACCCTGCACTACCCCCTTTACAATGATCAGTAGCTGGAGGAGTGTGAAAACATGCAAATGACAAACTCGAGAAAGGATGCTGGGGGAGTGAAGAGTAATGAAGTGATGAGATCTGCTACAAAACACTAAATCAAACCAGAAAGTAGGATGAATTACTCCTAAAGCATCTGTCTGCACTGAAGGATAAAAATGACATTATTATAGAGAAATTAAGTTTGGAGGATCTCATGCAACTCATAGTAAAACATTACAAGTTTTAGAGATTGAATTTTTTTTCTTTCCGTGAAAGGATATTGCATCTGACAGCAACCTCCTTTTGGAGACTCATTCTAACATTAATACTAGGACTACAAGTTGTTGATCATCTAAGGCTTATGTGATCTGGTTACATTCATTATGGACAAAAGACAATTCTAACTAGTAATATTTACATTTGGAACTTCACAGAAATTAACTTCTCATCCTTAATGGATAATAAAGAGAATTTGACCAGAGGGTGGATAAAAGGCAGGAAAAAAATCCCTGAAAATCAGGAGCTGTTCAAGAAGTTTGCTAGATGGGCAAGAAGCCATGGCCTAGAGTCAAGAACAGGGACAACTTTGGCAGAAAGCTCAAGGTAGTTGAGAGAAGAAGCCCATGACAACAGATTTCTTAAAGCACAAAGGGCTATAAAGGGACAGTGAACTGTTGCACAGAGACAACCACAGCATATGGCTTCTAGCACAGCACATGGATGTCCTTGGATATTGGCAATTTTTCTACAGCTCATCAGGCCTTTCAGAGGAAACTGCTGCAGAAGTCCATCCTCTAGGAGGATGACCCTGGCTGAATGACAAGGATAACCCATGCAGCAGCAGTGTTGGGCTGGCCTCAAAAAGTTAGCAGTTGCTTTCAGCCTGACATAAAAATTCTGACACTGGGAAAAACAAGTATCTTCGGTGTCCCTTGAGAAACTACACTTTCCTCTTTGTGAATGGTGAGCCTGTGTTTGAAACAAAGGAAATTTTTAACTGGAGGAAAGGAACTTAAATTTAGGGAACAAAAACCAACAAAACAACCCAACAGCAGTGGCAAATCAGGGAGTCCTCACAGTTCAGCCGTACAAATAACATGTGAAACATCTGATTACAGACTAACCTCCAGTAGTCTTTAGTCTCACTCATCTCATGCTCCTGACTGGTCAACAAATGACTGCCCTTTCATAGGATGCTTTCCTCCCACCCTTTGGTTTGTTGAAGCCCCACTCCGGGTCTAGCATCACTAGCTGACAAAGTCCAGCATGTGAACTCAGGCAGGCCCTCCTCCAGCCCTGAGGAGAAAAGATGCTGTGTTTCCGTGACAAGGCTCCTATGCCATTTGTCCCTGAATGACGGTTTTCCAGGTGACTCTGACTCTAGAAGCTCCCTTCTGCTAGCCTCGCCCAGTCCTGCAGGCCAGGTGCTCAGCACCCATCTACCGGCCCGACCCGGCACGGACGGTGCGGCCGAAGCCACACGGCCCGAAACGCGCCCGAGCCCCGCCGGGCCGTGAGGGCGGCGGCGCCGCGGGGCCGCTCGGGCACCAGGGGGCGCTG
>VZSE01007196.1:2528981-2541306 GCA_013398275.1 Promerops cafer | reverse complement strand
CGCCCGCACCGCACCGCACAGCCCCGCACCGCCCGCACCGCACCGCCCGCACCGCGCTGCCGGCCCGGCAACAGAGCCGCAGGTGCCCTGGCGCGCTGACTCCGGTCCAACTCTGACACTTCAGCTGTGCTAAAGCGCCACAAACGCGTGTTCGCGGAGCATCCAGACCAGAGGCAGAATTCCCTCACCCTCCCAGCATAGCGTTGGATAGGGGGTTTAAGATCCAGGGAGTCCTCAGACCCTACTACCTGCCTTTGGGGTGAAAAGTGCGGGGCGCTGATTTGTTTAAGCCTTTGTGCGCTCAGGAACAGTTCTCTTAAAAATATTCTTGGAGAGGAAATTGATCCCCGTATGGGGATTTTTTTGAGATTTATTAAATCCCGAGTTCAGAAATGTTACAACTTATGAGTGTGTACAAGGATGTGAATAAGTTTAGGCTTCTTTTTGGAGGTGGAAAATTCATCATATTCCATTAGAATTTGTTTCAGATGTACTTGCACACTTTTAAAAATTTTTCCTTGTTTCAATACTCTGTGATATGTTAGCTGGCAAGAGTGATAGGTGAAAAACAAGTGACATTTTGAATGATTGCAAGAGAGTTCTCATCAAAAGTAATTTTGGGATTAAAAAGCATTAGAACTGGCATTAGAATACTCTTTCTATAAGAATGTCATCTAATCAGGCAACAGAAAACTATCATCTGATATGCACTATCAATCAATATTAACCAATACAGCTCAACAAAGAATGTTGAATGCTGCCATAAGTTTCTCCGAACAAACTATAAATCAAGAATATATGCTTACATTATTTGAGAAATAGATTCTAGCAGTGAGCATTGAGGTGAAAAAAATTTATACAGTTTGCCAAAAATTCACATGCGGTCGTTGTGAAAAACCCAGCTCTAATTTTTTGTAACTAGTTTTGCAAGTGCAATTATGTTTTCTGAAACATAGTATCCATTTTTGTAGACAAGTAATTTTGATTCGATGAGATTCCAGCTAAAAGCCCTTTATTCTTTTAAAAATGATTGCTGTGTGCATGGTGATGTTGCAGAGCTCAGGTAACTGCCTTGTTGAATGCAATTTGTGTGAATATTAATCTGACAATGTATACTGATGGTTGTGTGGATCTAGAAATAATCACCTCATATAGACAGGAAAAATGGAACATAAAAATGCTATCCAGAATTCATAAAATGGACATGGCTTTCAAAACACTATAAGAAATTCCTCTGGGGCCAAAACATGTGCTTGGGGATCATGGCCTTGTTCCTAGTCACCTTGCTGCATTCCCAACATCTGTGCTAGACTCCCTGTCCAGCACATGGGAAAATGTGCCTGCCTCGAGGTGTAGTCCAAGGAGATTCTGTGTCTCTCTTCCCTACTGTGAGAAGATGAAGATAGGCAACAGCTAACACTGCCAAATAGTGCGCAATGTCTAAAGAAGGCTTGTCCCTTGGAAGCCTTCAGGAAGGCTCCATGCATTTGGGAAGGCTCTTCCTTTCTGGAGATAGGCTAAGGTGAAAAACGCATTCAAGCTTCTGAATAGCAGGATGCTCTGGGTACCTTGCTCCCAAGCTCTTCTTGAGTACTGACTACTAAATACTTCATGGATGACTGGGATCTCAGACTGCATATTTTCTGCTTTCAAAGAAGAGGTGAATCATATGGAGAGAGCAGCAAGTTCCACCTTTCCCTCTGCCATTTCCAACAACTATTTGATTATCCTGTACAAAACACAACTTGCTCAGAGCAAAATTTGTCCAAACCTGGCTTGGGAGACAGTCCAAACTGCCAGGGTTAGTGCATCCTTGAGCTTGTCAGGCAGTGCAAGGGGTTCATCCCTTCTGGTACAGGTGAGTAATAGCAGCAACTCAGTTGAATCCCTGGTAGAAAATCCCAAGGGTACCTCCACTGCAGCGAGCACTTCAGGAGAGCACAGCCTCTAGTCTGGGGGTCCCGACTGTGCTCCTGTCTGAGTCAGGGTTGAGCCACTCACTGAGGCTGGGAGGCAAATTTCACTGGATGAGTCAGAGTCAGATACTGGACCAGGAAAAGGTGATGTTTGAACTATAAAATACACACAGCCTGCAGGTGCTTTGGAGTAAAAGGAACAGGGCTTACAAATACCTGCATTTTGGAAGCAGAATTTCAGCACTAGTGTAGACTTAGCCCTCTGCTTTCTAGAAAATAAAAGTATTTTATTGTTCAAGTGTAGAGTAACTTACAAATGGAAAGGTGACCTTGATCTTACAACTAAAAACAAAGGGAAGAAGAAATGCTTTGATGGTTAAGAATTCCATTTATACCTAGGTCAATCCCCCTCAGATTTTCCACAGATATTTCTAGACCTCAGGCGAGATTAGAAAAGCACATAGAGAGCAGCCCAAACTCTTATAGCCACTGAGTAGGTGAAAATGTTTATCAGAGGGAGCAAATCTGAGTATGTAAAGTTCCTTGTGCAGTCAAGGTGTCCTAGTTTTATTCCCACAAAAAAAGTCTACATATCAGTCAGAGATGACATGTCCTCCCCCACCTTGCTTTGGCTGTGCTAAAGTGCTTCAGGGTATATTGGTGCTGTTGTTGTAGCTCTGCTGCAGGTACAGGTGCTTGCCATTAATAAATACACTAATAAATATGTGGGGCTCTAAGGTCTTAGCTAAATGAAACAAACTTTTCACAGAGGAAAAAAAAAACTTCTTGGCAGGTTTTTATCTCCATGGCACTAGAATGGAGTGTATTTAAAAGTTTTTCAAAAACAGAACCAATATTTTAAAAGTGGATTTGAGATGCCATGTTGAATGTTGTTTTCTGCACAAGTACTCTAATGGACACACAAAAAGTGATCAGTCAGACCCTGAATATTTTATACAACAGAAATTCATATTGCAATTCATGGAAATTTTGGCCTGAGCAGTCTGAGAGAAAAAAAAATGTTGAAGAATACATTTAGTGCAGGTAGCTAGGGATGCAGCTGCAGTTTGAGCTCTGGGTGGCTGGAGCCCCAGGCAAGGGGCTGTAAACTGGTGCCAACCATTTGCACAACAAAGGACACAAGGGACTTGTGGCCCAGCAGGGGGACCAAACACTCAGAGACATGGCAGGAGCTGAGGACTCAGCTGGAAGACCCCAGACTGACGCACAAAGACTGTTGAGGGTATAAAAGCCCAGGGATTCCCATGTTCGGGGTCCCTCCTCAGAAGCACCTGCTCAAGCTTACGCTGTTGTTGCACCATGACTAAGTTATTTTAAGGATTGGGATGTCTTACACACTCTTC
The DNA here is from genome assembly GCA_013398275.1 of Promerops cafer. NCBI lineage: Eukaryota > Metazoa > Chordata > Aves > Passeriformes > Nectariniidae > Promerops > Promerops cafer. Next base: position 2,538,026 of record VZSE01007196.1, on the reverse strand, counting down.
TGGGAACCCTGGGGTCAAACTGGTAAGGAATCCTGGTCTGACTGAGTGTGGTGAGTACAGGGAATCAAGCAGGGCACCTGTCAGGTGCTGTGAAGGGATCTCAGGCCTAGCTCATGTGGTGTGGCTGTGACTGATGGCATCAGGGAAGCTTCTGTAACAAAAATACAAAAGAAGTTCTAGTTTATACTGAAAGAGGAATAGGCTTTGTCTTCCTCTGGTTGTGGGCCCCTCATATCAGGGTATCTGTTCCTCTGTGTGTTCCTCATATCCTGGCTGGAGGCAGCAGGCAGGGCAGCTTGCTCATCCGAGCTCTGCACGGGGGCTGGGAAGAGAAGGGAATTCACTCCAGATTGTTGCAATGTGGGGGCTATCCCTCCTGGTCTGGCATGGGAAATCCTCTTCACTGCTCCCAGGACTGGTCTCTCTGCTTGAAGGAAAAGACAAAGAGGGGACTGATCTGAGATTTTTTGAATTACAACACAATCCATGGCTATTCCACAGATCTGAGTTAGGACTTCAGTAGTCTCAAAAGTAGAGGGTAGTGAGGTGCATTCTCAGGCTTCAGAGAATTTGAGTATATAAAAAATTACATAAACTATTTAAAATATAAATATAGCAGATAAAGTACAGCAGATAAAACTGAAACCATAGCTATCTGGCTGAGTCGGTCTGTTTTTCTGTACACACACATGGCGAATGCAGAGAAGACATTTGCTGTTAAGACAACACAGGAAAGCTCAGTCGCTAGACACTACAAAGATATTACAACAGCTTCAATTCTGAAGCAAAATTCTACCAATTTTAAGAGCTTTTAGAAAAAAAAGGAGTGAAAGCCCTAACAGTGAGCACTATTAGCTCCTGAGATAAGGGCTTCAACATTGGTGACATTTTATATCTGCAACTGTAAACAACATCGACAAGTGCCAAATGTGTGTTGGTGTGCACATCTATTCCTCCTTGGCCTTCTCCACGTCTACTAAGAGAAGTGAAGAGAAGTTTTCAAGAGCCCACAGTCTACCACAATGTTTGAGTGAACCCAGAGAGTGCTGATTGTTTTAGGCATGTCAGCTTTCCACGTGGGAGTCATCACTGCAGTCCTTTATGGCTCTTCTGTCATTAGACGCCATGATGGGGATGGGAAAGTCTCCTGCATGACTGCTGTTGGATTTGCATTAGACTTGTTAAACATACAGGTCCCCTGTGTGATTATTCAGATAAGCTATCAGGTGATCCTGATTTAAGCATCTTGATACAGAGCAGAGCATCCAGGCTATTGCTGATATTTGGATTTGCGGCTGCTTGTGATGGGCTTGCTCATTACTGCCTGTGCAGTGCCATTAGTGGGTAGAGTGTACTACTGACACAAAGGCACACTTGCCCTGAGGAGTCTGCAGTTAAAAGCAGACACCAGGATAGTGAAGGCTACAAATATTCAAAAAGTGCAGGAATGAGAGAATGAGGGCTATAACAACTGAAAGATTATGAGATATGCTTGTTATGTTCACCTTTTGCTAGTGCCTTGTTTTTTCAGTCTGTGCTGACACCTAACCTGAACGATCTTGCAAAAGAATCATGTTCTGAATTCATATAGCTTCTTGTGATAAGCTGTTGATGTGCTTCTGGTATTTTTAAGACACAGAGGAGACATGTCAGGGAAACAGAAACCCGATTGCACTGCAGATAGAATATTCTAATCAGCGAGCAGCTTATCAGCACACTTACCGGCAGCAAATGCTTCACAAATCCTGGAGAATGCCAGCTGAAAATCCCCATCATTACTGACATAACTTTCTCGATAAGCCTCCTTAACAATATGAGCTATTGTTTATACTGAGAAGCACTGCTGAGGTTCAGTGGAAAGGTGTGCAGAGCTTTTCCCCCAAACAAATGAAGCGCTGGATTCATGAGTGAGAAGCAGACCTGCTGGCATTCACTGCTCTTATTCTATTCGGTGGTCACAGCAAATGACACCCTTTCATTTTCCCTTCCTGCAATTCACAGTACAAAAGAAAAATTTAAGCCTAAACCAGCTATTTTTATTTTTGATTAAATCTGTTTCCCCTCTCCAGATGGTACGTGCAGGAGCACAACATTAACCCGAAACAAAAATGAGCAACCAGAAGCAAGTGTGCCATTAGCTCAGCTCAATGTCTGATGTGTTTATTTTCAGTGGATCTGTGAAGCAGGCTGACAAGCAGAATCTTTTGCTTCACATACCACTTACAGAACTCCAGTAGAGCAGGCACCATATGAAACAGTCAGTGAAAAAAGCTTCAGCAAGGCATGGCTGTGGTTTTTTTTTTTCTTTTTTAGGCACAGATACAGTCAATCAAAAGCTCTATGAAAGAGACTCATCAGAGACAATATTAAGATAATTACATCGTAACTACAAATTGTCATAAGAGAGGTTTTATGACACAATTTAGCTGAATTTGATACTATTGACCTCAGAGTGGTTTATCAAGGCAGGAGAAATAAATTAAGAGATATGAGTACTCAGAATGCAAACGATAAGCTGTGTTTTCCAACTTCTTTGAGGTAAGGTGGGATACTTATATTTGCGGTCACCCAAATGAAAAGTTCAGATTTTTAAGCTACTGGTATTATATGGCTTTGTCTATGGCAGTGAACCAGGCCAGGGTATGGGGCTGCATATTAGCCTGGGATTATCCATACTGGAATTTATATTCCAAGGTCCTTGACGTGGCTTTGACCTGTGTCAGTTATCATCCCTCCTAGGTTTCAGACACAGCCCAATGGCTAGCACAGGCTAAGGACCTGCCTGACTGCAGGTCAGATGTGACCCCCCCCATTTAGCAAAGAAATGTAGCAATACAAATGAGAACAGTGCTGTGCTAGTGGATCTCAGGGCTGGAGAATGATCCCTATTTACTAATATGGATGCATCTTGTAATATCAGATAGAGAAGGATCAACATCTGTCTTGTGTGCCAAAAACAATGTTCCAGTAAATAGCATTGATAACTGAACTTTCTGGCTATGTTAGAGCACTCCACTCTGGTAAAGCTTCTCAGCGGGCATGGCTAATTATGAAATACCGCCTTCCTTTGGGCTAGTTCCTGAACTGGATGTGCAGAAGGATGTGACAAGGATGTACACTCATCAGATTTGAGCCAGCTTGTACCCAGAGGGGATGTAGGTATGCCATGGTGTTGCAGCTCATGGGAAGAGCCTTAGCCTGTAAACACTGACATCATCCCTGTGGGTTTCTGCTGGCGGAAATGACTGTGTGATGCAGCTCCCACCAGCACATCCTCTCCCACGATTTATGTGTCAGCTTAACACATAAAGGGAGGTGACTTTTCTTAGGCATTTGCAAACTGAAGAGCACAAGGGTGAGAGGAGTCCGTTCAAAGACTTCAGCTGCTATTGAAGTACAAGTATTAGATAACAGGAATCACTAACAATGAAAATTAAATGAGCATCATCAACATGAAAGTCCAACTCACCCTGAGAAACAATGCCTCAAACACAGGCGAAACTGAAATGTCCTTTGCCGCCTACAACTTCATTAAGGTGACATTTTCCACAGTATGTACTTGGCAAACAAAACTCAAACCCTTACTGAGTTCTCTGCTGCTTTCAAAATGTGGCACCTCTTGGGACCTGGAATCTGCTGACACAGATGTTATAAAAGACTTTTTGTAGGATTGACGGCAAATAAAATATTCCGCTGCTTATTGCAAGCTTTTTGACGGCATAATTATGGGTATCCTTGCTCCAGGCTTCCTGACTGATTCCCACCTGACAGACAGCCTCATAGATTTTATGCATTCAACAAATGCATTGGCACTCTCCCTCATATTTCAGCATAAATCCAGGAATGGAACAGTCATCAGGTGACTGCCTATTTTGAATCTGTTGTACAGCTTTTCACGTTCCTGTCTTTACTGTGTTGTTACAGTAAGTCTTGCTCTTGCCTCTCAGCTTTCTGAAACAAAAGTAAAGGGCTGTGTCACAAACATCAGAAACAAAAGACTAGAAGCATTGTTAGGCAGGGTCCTGTGTGTGTACATTACTTTGAGCAATTCAACATTATTTTATTAAAGGTAGCTTAAAAGGGAGGGGAGAGAAACTAGAAAACCAGAGCCTTCTCTTCACAGGTGTTGAGCTCCTTAAACTTCCATTAGCTTTCTAAAGGTCTCCATTTCTTTTAGGTTCAAGGTGCTCTCTGAACAAAAAGCACTTAAGAGAAACATGCTGCTTTTTAAATGGTAGCGGCCAATGACAGACAATAACAATTTGTGAAAGGACAAGGAAAGCTTTTCTGTGAAAAGACAAGAGCACCTCTGAAAAGAACCAGGACAACCTGGTTTTTCTGCGCTTATTTTAGCAGACTGTTCCAGAACAGACTTATTAAAAAGTCTCCACTAAATCTTGTTTCCAAGAAAGAATGGTGTAATTTCTGATCATGCACACCATCTTTATCTTTGACTTGAAGAACACTTTCCCTTATCCTTTGTAACTTTAATTGTGTAGTAAAGTATTCTTAGCTTCCTCATGTGGTACTAGCAGTCAGCTAGCGGTCAGCTTCCTACTGTACAAATCTCTTATCACATCTTCAGCTTTTCTTATCTTTCTATAGCTATTGAATCTTCATATCACTCTCATTTGTCATAACCACTAGCCTAGATTTCAAAAATCCCTCTCTTTTCAAAATAAGCTTCATACCTTGTCATCATCACTTCTCACAGGTTCTTTCCAGAGCAGGAAATTTCAGTGCTAATATGCAAAGCACAACTCTTCACTTCCCGTGACCTTGTGCCAGTGGTTAAGATCCAAGGAGGTTGTACCAGTGTCACACAGGTGAGTTCAGCTCATTATATTTGTGGTCCCAAAGGCCTCCTTGCTATTTCTCAGAAGTGTGTATCCTCAGACATCTTTCTTTCTCCCACAAACCACAGAGCCCCAGGGAGTGATCCCTTACCATGGGTGCTGTTTAAAGTCAGTAGCTGAGAATACAATGAAGAGTAGAGGCTTTTCTTCTTCTGATCTTGTCACCAATACAACTCATATCTTTAGATTTGTAGTTACTTCCTCCTGGGTAATGTAAAAGCCTGATAATAGAGTCTGTGGCCTCAAGCCCTTCTAGTAGAGGGTTTCAAAAATAGTGCCATTACACCTATATTACTTCTAATGTAATTGGTGGACAAAAGACAAAATATTGTAATTTTGCACCCTAGGCCTTCAGAGAGCAGGGCTAGATGCCCTTAAATAACACCAAAAATTTCTCAAATTGTTGTTAAGGAGGTGGAAACATCCAACTTTAATTTTGACCCTTCAGAAACCAATGGATAAGCTAAAGAACTGTCTGAATATATGGCCTGGAGGTGACAAGTAACATAGAATTCACAGTTCCAAGTTTATTTCTTTGCACTGTACTGTGAGGTGTTTGATAATGTAGCTGTCAACTCTCTTCCCGTAAAGAACATTATTTAGGAGAGGTGTTGTCTAAGCATGGGCAGAAATACCTGAACTCACATCTCTCTAGGGCTGTGGAAGAGGGTTCTACCCATGCTATTCCACCTATGTTTGTGCAAACAAGGGCTGTAATAATCCCTCACCTTCATCTGGAAAGAACACATCACTCCATGAGGATGAAAAGGAAGGAATTACTGTTTGAAATTTCTTCTGTTAGCCTTCATTTTCCATGTTCTCATTTTACTTCACATTTCGAATTGTTAGAAAAGATTTTTTTTTGTAAAGAAAAATTCACCGGTACAGTAGGAGGATATCTAAGAGAATTAAAGACTTCCACTTGGCATACTGCTACTATAATTTTAATTTCCTATTTAGGACTTGGGCATTACAGTCCAGAGCTCTCAATACCCAGGAATGAAACTTGCCTAATCGCAGTGATCCCTGTGCACTGCACTCAATGTGAGACCTTTGCTTTCCCAGGAGCATGTACCTGACTTTGAAAGATCTGAAATGAAACCCACATGTATGCATTTTAAAGAACACTGCAATACCCCGCTGGAAATAGCATTGTCATGGAATAAGTAAAAGATGGGCTGAAGGGACAATATCTCTGCTCCAAGGCTTCAATATTTCTTTTGAGAGGTGCAGTGCATCAAGCATTTTATCCTGTGCAAGCATGTTAGGCTGAGGAAGAACAACTTAGTTTTGACTAAGGAACATGCTGGACTTTACAGTGACTGAAGGAAGGACCTAAAGAGCAGAATAAAAATTAGTCACAAATAACTAAGGTGCTTTACCAGGCTGTAGTTATCACTAGAGTGGCACTGAGTGGTAGGTCCAATAGGTAGAAAAAACTAACAATTTTGCCAGTTTAACTGCCTGATACAGCACAATGAAGAATGGTCACAAGCTGTCATTTGAGATGTGATACTGCTTCTTAAGACCAGCAGTGATATTTCTTTAGGGCATCAAAGTAAATTTGTGCAGAGGGCCTACAGTGCAACACCTGGCCAGAAGTGCCACCATAGGGGCTGTCACAAGCAAGCTTCCTTGCAGAGGGAGCACCCAGGTGCTGTGGTGGGGAACCCAAAGACTAGTGACATCAGTGTCTCCATGGTAGTCCTAAGCCTGGAAATTTTTCTCTTCACAGGACCTCCAATTTGATGTCTCAGTGCTGTTGGCTAACAGGCCCAGCAGGTATTTGCCATGAACGGTGTGTGTGTGTGGTCCCCTGGGTGGAGAGTGAGAATTAAAAAGTATCTGCATGTACATCCTACCAGACCATTGCCTTTTTTGAAACCAATGAGACAAGGAGGCAGCAGGGAAAAAAAGGTTAAATGTAGCTCATTTTGGAGGGAAGCAGCAATGGCCAGGACACACCTGAACTCTTTCATCAAAAGCATAAAGGCCCACTGAAGAGAAAAATCACAGATGTCCAACCCTGTTAAGTGATCTCACAGTGGGAGTAATTTTTGAAATGAGAAGCATGCCCACTGTTCAGAGATACAAGCAGGAGAATGGCAGGGGAATCTACAAAAGGAGAAAGGTGATGAAGAGAGACAGCAGGAAATCAAGTTCCACTGAGAACAGCAACCCACAAAGTTCCAGTGCAGTCCAGCCTGCAAAATAACAAATAAACTCTCCCTAAGATGAATAAACTGCTAAATACACTGATCACAAAAGAATGAGTTGTACCTACAGGTACCTCACAGCCCTTTTAGATTGTGACAGTTAGAAGTCCAGATGTGAATACAAGCCTCCTTTTCTTTCTCTAATTCACACTATACATGCTTTTGTAACAGCAAAAGTAAGGAGTTTGGCAACTTGGAAAAAATCATTATATTTCAAACAACCTATATCACCATTAGAGTATTTTCATTTTCTTCTGATGAATTAATCCTTTGCTGAAGGGGGTGTCAATTAAAGACCCAAATAACTGTAAAAACATACCCTCATATTACATTTATATGTAGGTATAATAAGTGAAGCCAGAAACTAGTGTAATCTCTACCTTAATCAGAAGTTTTCTGGTTGAGAAAATATTCTTGATTTGTAGGTGTTGTCACTGCCCACTTTCATTACTCAGGTGTAAAAATATTTTCATTATTTTAGTGTGGGATATGAGCTTTCTGATAAGGTATCTTGCAATGAATTGTCTATATTTCACCTTTGAAATATCTGTGGCATTTATGTCAGGTATACCAAGGCTTTTTTTCAGGCAGATGAAGTAAGGAGATTTATTTTTAGATTTTTTTCCAATTTTATTGTCCTCACCAATTTTCGAAGTAGCTACTGAACTCCTTTTCAAAGTTTGAGAAAGCCTAAACTCGTTAGAGATGTGAGCTTTGACTGGTCAGGCATAGTACATGGCCTTAAGGACACAATTAGGAATTTAAAGGCACTGCTCAAAACAAGAAAGGTGGGTTGATTTCATTTGTATTGGCAGGCAGGTCATTGAGAAGTTCACCACGGGAAGAACTCATTTAGATAATAAATCTTCACTGGTTTACTAGTAAGGTTTACTTCCTGTCCAAAAGAAAAGCGACTTCCTTTTTTTTTCCCCAATAATGAAGGTGGCTTTAGAATTTTACCCAAACATATTGGATTATAGGTTTCACTGGAAAACTTTGGACAAACTACCTAGGCAGTAATTTGCACTAGTACAAGCACACTAGTCCAGCACTGATGTGTTACTTGAGCTTCAAATGCTGGATATTTCAGTGCTGGAGAGAACCTCAGGACTGCAAGGCAGGGATGTGTTTGCTAAAGATTATTTGTGAATTCTTCCTGACCCAAAAGCTTGGCTTGATTAAATAGTAGAAAACTACATTTAACTTATTGCCTCCAATTAATTTGTGCAAATTGCTTAGGAATCCTAAATCATCACAGTGTTTAGAGTAATGACTTTGAATTTTTTTATTATGGAACATTTTCGTTAATACTATTTCATTAATACTGTTTCATTATTTCATTGCAAGAAAAAAATTATGCTGAGAGGGTATTTTCTTCAGTTCCCATAAGTGTAGTACTTTAGGTTGGTGTGTGTCTGTAGGTGTCCTCTTCCACAAATGCCTTGTCAGCAGCCGCCCCAGGATGTCCATGCAGTGTTTGGGGTGGTCACTAATGAGATGCTCTGTAGCAAAACCAGGAGCTGAATGTCTTCCAAGACTGAATTTCCAAGTAGCTAAATCAAGCACCCCAGTTCGGAGATTTTTTAGGAGTGCTGCAAACACTAATCTTTTGAGATGGTTTAAAATTACTTAGGATGAATTATCTCTACAGCTGAAAGTGATTGCCCTGGTGTCTTCAGCATATGGAAATTAAAGATGTGCTGAACTTTGATATTCCTGGCATCAGCAACTGTGCACCTAAGGATATTCATGACAGTTACACCAATTTAGTGTGTGATCAAGATTTTGAGATTGCTATGATAATCAGGTTGGTAAGTATATGTCCAGGCACGTAATATTTCTGGCTTTGGAAGTAGGATGAGCACACAAATAAGCGCTCTTTTAAATACCTTACTTTGTTTAAAACACTGGAGATCACTAGCTGTACTGTTCACTTTAATAGGTCAAGTAGAGCTTCCTTCCTTCCTTCCTTC
>VZSE01007196.1:2513597-2528796 GCA_013398275.1 Promerops cafer | reverse complement strand
TCCTTCCTTCCTTCCTAGTCCTTCCTGGAATAATCCTTCCTCCCACCCTCCCCTCCCTCCCACAAGGTGTAGGCAATATTTTTTTCCAGAGTGAGGTGAAAGCCAAATGAGGGAATGAAGTGTGCATTCATACCTGTATTTGTACACAAGACATATACATATATCATGTTTAAAAATACACATTTAAAGGATATGATTGTTAACAAAAGCAAGCCCTTAGAATGTAGGAAATGCAAGAACCAAGTTTGCCTGTGCATGTTTAATTGAATTCTGTTCGCATTACGATGAGTGCTCCATCATACAGCTACATGTTTTTTACCCACAGGTGGCTGGGATGGATTAGGATCACTTGCTGGGCAGCTTTTCAATATTCTGTTTTATCTTCATAGTTCAGCACGTGGCCCCATGTCTCGGGTATTGCACTCTATTCAAGCTGAGATCTGGATACATAATTATTAATTCCATCAGCAGCTTTTTGGTGGCAGGCACTGCTATTGTTTTCAGGTGACTCACAAATAGCATTGAATTCTGTTTTCCCTCTCTAAGATCAAAGGACATTGTTATCTTCATTTTTCAGGTGGAAAAAAAAGAAGAAAGACTGTGCTCCAGAGGTGCCACTAATTTCAGCCACCAAAGATCTCTGCTGATTACCCTTGTGCAAAGCTGATAGAGTTAGCCACGGCCTTTATGTGGTTCAGTGCTAGCAAAGCCTTGGCAGCAGCCATCACAACCACTTGGTGACAGGGAAAGCACTGGAGCCCCAAAGCACTGGAGCCCCAAGTGCCTCCCAAACTCTTTGAGACAGACACACCATAGACAGACACAGGCTCCTGTGTCACCCCTCCGCGGGCAATGATCCGTGGGCAGCCCACCTTGGCTCTAGCTGAAGAGGGCAGTGTCATCCCTGAGAGCGAGCCAGGCGGGGGCTCTGCTGCCGGCGCTGGCCGCTGTCTCCAGCCGAGCAGCAGCAGCCTTGCACAGCAGCTGCTGGGCGATGCCGAGGCACCCCAGGGGGGCCCATGCCCTGAAAGCACAGACTCGGGAACTTAACTGCTTTCCTGTGCTTGAACTGTGATCTCAGGAAGGCATGGTCAGATTTGGGTTGATTTGCACAGGAGTAGCAAATGCGCTGTTAACCTTTCAAGATAAGGCTAGGATATTTATTTTTTCCTTAAACTTGTTCTTAGAAAAAGAAAAAAAACAACAGTCTGACATTGGATATTTCTGTAAGTATACAGCCTGCAGGAAAATCTGCCTAGAATAATTCAGTCCAACAGGTTAAAGTCTATCAAAAATGTTAGCAGATGAAGCAGGGAAATCCTGGATGACTTTACTATTAAGTAGTTCCTGTAGTGGCCTTGCTGCTAATAAGAAGGCAGATACACGCACGTATGCACCCACACACAGACTGTGTGTGCATGCACAAGCACAATAATTAGCAGGATGCTGGATGCCCTCTCATTTATTTTACTTGTTCTTTTCTGTAGAGCTTAATCTTGCAGACAGTTCGCTTTAATCGTGAGCTGGTGGAAACGGCAGGAGTTTGTATAAAATTGGTGTAACTTTTCAGCTGCTGAGAGCAGAACCCATCAGAAGGCAATGCTGAATAAATCCAGAAGAACACCCTGGCATTAATTGTGCACCGTGCTGAGCATACCTACTGTGGCAGAAGGTGACTCCCACCCCAGTGATGGATGGAATCCTGAACAAACTAGGGCCTCCTCATGTTTCACCAATGCAGAATTTCTTAAAGCTGCATGCTGTAGCCTAATTCTAATTACTTGAATTTAAATGGTAAACACAGAGTCATACCAAAAAATTAAGTACTAAGCAAAGGAACTGCAGTCATTCCTCTTTTGAAATGCATTAACACCTTTGGAGGAAAAGTCTCGAGACATGGAGGAAAAAAAAATTGCTCATAAAAAAAAGGTGTTAGGCCTTTTAAAAAGTGACCTGTGGTTTTTTTTAAATAATAATTATATCTTAATGCATAATATAAATGGGGGTAATGTATGTTATATTAAAGGCTCAGATTTACAAGTAGTGTGAAACAGTAATTTAATCCTCCTGAATTATGTTGTCAGTGTCAGTCCCATGCTCTTTATACATGTGCAAAATTAAGTGGAAACCACCTTAACTGTTTTCCTTCTTATTAAACAGTAAAAATCTATAATTCAGTGAGACATTAAGCAGTTGGCATTTGTTGCTATACAATCCCGTTCCACAAGCCCCACTGTGAATTCAGCGGGGCATTCAGCACTAGCCAGCTTCTGTTATCAGTAACTCTACATGAAAGAACTTGCATTTTCCTGCTAATGAAACAAACAGAAGAATAATAAAGTTGCTCAGTGTTTTAAAACCTTAGTTTGAATTCCAGCTCTGAGATTTCAGGGCTGAAGACTGTTGAGATGCTCTCAAGTCCAAGAGTCTCTCACTGCTAAGTGCCTGTATGCTTTTATTTCCTACAGATGAACATATGCAAGTTATCACAACTATTGGACATCAGTGAGATAACATCACTAAATTCTGATAGAGGATCTCAAATAGTCTATGATCTGTATCTGTATTAGGGAATTACAAATTGAAAAGCCAAACTAGACCCTTGGGTCTGAAGAGAGTGAGCAATACGGGCTTCAAACACAAGGTAGAAAGATCAGATCCTGACACATTCCTCCCCTTATCTTCCTAGCAGGACCATTGCTTTTTAGGACTCATATTTTTGAAGAATGCTAATGGTTTTTTCCCCTTACAGAGTTTATTGACTAATAAGTCTGTCAGCAGCACTCCAGTTGCAGGCACTGACCTCAAATCCTCTTTGGACTTAAGCTGCTTTTGGCAACCTGTGTGTTTGTGTGGTGCCTGCCACTGCCTCCCCTGTATGAACCCAGCTTGGCTTGAGGAGCCAGGTTTTTTTCAGTGAAGTGGCTGGTGTTGCTCCTGAGATGACCAAGTGTGGTGGATTGATGTTGCTCAGCGTGAAGTGTCTAGGCTGAACATGGTGGCATGGGGCTGCAGCACGTGGGAGAGGATCATGCTGGGGTGTCACTGGAGCACCCCTGGTAAGCCCCTCTGGCTTCTGGAAAGCTCAAAATTAAAATGATAAGAAGATGAGTCAAAGCTATTTTAAACTGTGGTCTCTGGCCTGTGCTTAACTGTCCTGTGCTTCTCAGGCCATCCCTCTACTGCCACTATGCCCAAGGCAGATCTCTCCATTCCCTTTTTTGATTTCTGGTAACTTGCCTGAAGAGCAGCTTATTTGCCCTCTGTTATGGCTGGGAAACCACAGCCCTACTCCACTTCCTTGGATCTCGCTGTCTGTCCCCATCCTACTCTACAGAGGAAGGTATTAATCAGCATTGTGGGGGCAACGTGATGTCATATTAAGCTGAAGAAATTCTATCAAATGGGAGAACTTTTAATTTAGAAGATAAAATACCATTTTGAGGAAGCAAGTGCTCTGAGTTTGGACTTTGTCAGTGGAGAGTCTTACACTGATTGTATCCCACAATCAGTAACTGTGTGAGTTTGCACTGCTGAAACCACGACAAGTTTTGCTGCTTATCTGCAGATGGCAGTACAGAAAGTTGTGTTTTTCTGCACTTGTGTTTTTCCACTTTTTTTCTGGACCAGGTGAATTATTGCTGAAATAATTGTCAAGAAAAAAATGCAAATATGTGCCTTTTACAGAAAATGCTCTATCTCCTTCCCTTCTACACCCATAAATTCTACTTCTACTCTACTTGCTCTTCTTTGGAGACATCACATCAGAGCTAGAAGCATAGTTTGCTGGAGGAGGGAAGGACCAGTCAGCAAAGTTGCAGAAGCTGTTGCATGGAATTTGTATTGTCCAACACAACATTGTGATTGCAGAAGGTTTCCAGGCTGTGCAAAAATTTGCAAAACATTAATGATTCTGATTAGAAATGAATTTAAAAAAGAATTTGTGCTAGTAAAATCAGTTTTGCTAACTGCTGAGCAACACTGCTTGTGTTCACAGTTAGTTGTGGAAGTACAATGACAGACATGCAAATAGAACCTGTATTTAAACCAGCACATTCCATTTAAGTACATGACTGATAACTACACAATTGGAGGCTTGTAATAATAGTATTGTCAGGAAAGATCAGACAGGTGTTTGAAGACATGATTTGGAGGCAACTTTGAGAGTTGAAATTCTGCACTCTCTGATGTCTGTGAGAAGAGCCGGATCTTTTCACTGCAAAAACCTAGACTGTGGGGGTAAATGGGAAGCAAGGAAAATGGTCATGGACTTCTGACAGTGGAGGATTGTAAGGACTCTAAGTATGCCAGAACAGCAAGGTCTCAGGGCCTCGATTTTGTTCCTTGGTCTACAAAAAGGGCTTGTTCCAATTATGAAATATTGTGAAGACCGAGCATCAGCCCCTTTGTGCAATAATTGCAACTTTGAACTATCCTGTTTGGGTAAGACTTCTTAGGAAGAAAGTTGGTAAAGTGTATGGATTGCTGAGGGCTGAGAAGAGCATTGTATTTTAGGAGGTGTCAGTTCCCAAGTCACTTCCCAAATTTCTGCTGCTGCGAACGGGGACTCAGAAAACCCTTTGTGAGTCCCTGATGTTGAAAGCCCACCTTGACTTCCCTGGGTAGCAGAGTTTGAAGACCTTGTGTTAAGTCATTCACATGAGTATGATCATATTTCCTAGCCAATGAGATAGAAAGAGTTTCCAAAGTTTATTAGAAATCTTGGGGCAAAAATGGAAAGAGATATGTAGAGGAGGGAGAGGGAGGAGTCCTTGGCCTTTCAACCAGCCAGCATGAACATCAGAGGACACTTAGAAATACCCAAGATGCAGAAAACACTGGTCAAATCTCTCCTCATCTGCCTATGTGTTCATCGGCATGTAGCCAGCTGAACACACAGAAAGCAGCTAGTTTATTAGCTCCTCAAAGAAATATCTATTTCTTGGCAGGGAAAATACAGGCTGAGACACAGCGTGACACTCCTCACCTGCCAGGAGCAGCAAGGAGATGGGCTTGGAGCAACATCCACATCCAGCAGTTAACATCTGTCCTAGCTGCTGGTGCTACAGGGATGGGAGGATAGCTCTAGGGGCTGCCTGTGAGCTTGGCACTGGGCAGGAATCCTGCTGTCTGCTGCCTGTCCCCAGCTGGAACCTCAGGCAGCACAGTCCTGCTCCGGGTGTGCACAGACCTCCCAGTGCCAGGATGAGAGTCTGTGAAGGGATCTTGTCCTCTGTAATCCTTTGAAACAGGGATTATCAGTGCCAAAGATGCATAGCAATTCTCTGGATGGCCTCGCCATTCCCATTTTACTGCCTCTCTGGAGGAGGCTGCGCACCCCTGACACCGTAGCTGGGCCGACTGCACTTGTCTCACTTGCTCATTTTGCCAAGGGCTGAAGGCAGATCGATTGGGAAGAGTTAAGTCATTGGGCTGATGATACAGACAGGATGGACTGGAAATGGCATGGTGTGAACAGAACAGAACAAAACAGAATATATTTTTAGAGCTGATAGCTGCTTCACCACCCTATTCCCTGGCCTCCTGATCTTGAGGCCTACTCATCTGCCGTGGCAGAAAGATCGAGAGAGGTTAACTGTGGAATTAACCAGTCCTCATACAACCAGCACAGTTTCTGCACCAGAGAGACATAAACAGCAAAATGTGCTGTTTTCAAGGAAAAGCGCTAGTGTGGATTCCTGGAGGAGTGGGGGAAATAAAGGGATTTTAGTGCCCTTAGACTGTGGGCTACAGTTAAGTGCCTTTGGGGCACTTAGTCTTTGCAAAAAGGAAGATTTGACACAGAGAGACATGTGGAAGGAAGGAAGGAATTTTTATTAATCAGGTAGTATTATTTCAATATCAGGATTACATGACAACTAAACAGTTAATTTATTGTTCAGAAAAAAGAAAAAATGACAACCACCCTGATTTTAAGGCATCTCCTGTCTCAGGTGGTTAGCAAAGAGCCCTTTTCTTATACAGCTTGAGAAAGCATCATGGAGACTTTTATCAAATAATTGCATAAACAACAATGGTATCACAATAGCCAGACTTCTACAGTGCCTTGAGGTCCTCCCCGAGGAGCCCATTGCAGGGCAGAGGGGCAGTGGCTGGGGAGACGTCGCCCATTCTTATGAAATTCTCTGTGGTTAAAAATTTTGCTGCTAAAGAAAAATAGACCAAGACAGAACTAAACTTATTCAAGATGCACAAGGCTATATAAATCAGCTCTGTACTCGCTTTGCCTTGCCTGTCCTTCCCCCTACACCTCTTTGTCATTCAAAGTATGCTCATAGGAAACTTCAAGAGAAGCTGCTAACAACGTTATCAACATCAGGAGAGACAGACAAACCAATGACACAGGATGTAAGTGAAAGGATACCACTGAGAAAAGCTACACAGATGGTTTTAGAGATTAAAAAAGCTGGCATTTCTAAAGCTCAGAATGGTTAAAAACAGAGACAGATAGAGGGGGAGAGGGTGAGGGGGAGAGGGTGAGAGGGAGGAGTAACTTACTTATTCAATCCTTCTGGTTTGGTATTTCTGTAGGCCCCATCTGTACTTTGCAAGAATGGGTTTGTGCTTTTGGTTGCACTCCCAGCTTATTCTTCTTGGTGTTTATAGACTATCCCAAATGTCAGGTTCTTTTTCACAAAGCAAGTTGATAGCTCCTCACAGCAAGAATTTTTCTGTTCTGGGACTGTGCCAATGCATTTTGCATTTTTAAAGTGATTTCCAGCCCAGAGAAGTCCTGTGAGTAATGACTTTGCTGTTCCTAGGGCAGAGAAGCACTGGGTCTCTCTCTTGGCCTGCCTGCCTTTTAGCTAGAAAAAATTCTTGGTTATAGTCTTTGTTCATTCATTTTCTCTTTCTCTAAAATCACTTATTCTAGTAGTTCCCAAACCACGATCTCTTGTACCACATCAAACAAAGTTTCTTAGGGTGCTTTCCTCTGCAGGCTTCAGGAAAGGAACATCTAAGAAATTTTGCTAGTGCAATATTTGAAAAAAACCGTTTTGGAAGAACAAACAGACCTTTTATTTTTCAGAAGATTTATGGGATTACCAGCTGTGAGATTTCAACAAGAAGATAAAAATGGTAGGAGGGACTCCACAAGCCTTCTAGAATATTTGGTGAAAGTTGTGTGGTTTCAAGAATTCTCACTTCTGAATAAACCACCCAAAAAAAAGCAATCTCCTTCTTGCTAAGTAATTGACATTAAATGGGTGTTACTTCTGGGCACCTCCTGGCACCATCTGTCCCCTGGCTCTCCTGCCAGGTTCTGCACCCAAACATACCCCAACTTCCCTGTGCATACCTCATGTCTTACCTACAATCCTAGCCAACAAGAAGGCAACAGAAATATTTCCCTCTCTCCCAGCCCCTGGCTAGTTTGGCTTGTGCTGATGTTTCACTTTTCCACCTACATGTCATTCAGGAAAGGCACAAACTGTCCTTGGGTCACCTGCAGCATCTTGCAAGAAAGAGAGGCTGTACCAGGCAGCCATTCATGGCATTCCATTTAATAACCCAAGCCAAAGTAATACTGCATCTCTGTCAGAGGCTCTGTTTAAGTGTTTGAGGCAGTGACAAGTGTTTGGTGCAAAAAACACTTTTAAGGGAAAAAAATTTCTCTCTGAGGACTGGAATGAAATGAGCTTCTGAGAAGTAAATAGACAGACAGAAATGTATAGACAGACAAATGGGCGGGTGATAAAATTGGTCCTGTACTCTGTTTCTAACATATTTCAAAATAGCAGCTTTGGAAGATGGCACTTCCTTTTACAGTCCTTTTCAGAAATAATAAGTACAGTTTGCTGGAATTTTGGTCTAACTATTTAAACACCACATTGACTTTTAGCAAAGGTTTGCCACCCATTATTAAGTAATTCACTCAAGGTAAAAAGTGGAATAAAACCAGAGTGATGATGTGGCAGTCTCAGATGCAAGCCTTATATTACAGTAAAAACCAGTGTGGTTAGGCTTTTTCCAGGGGATTTTTTTTTTTTTTTCTTGCTCTGTTACAGCTTGCAGAAAGCAGAGATTACAGTATGTATTTGCTGATCAATATTAAACTAATAAAATGTCAAGAAGAAAAAAAAATTGAAATCATACTAGATTTCAACACCAACAGAGAAAATCCCAGCATTTGTGAAACGGCAGCAATAAAACTAGCAATTGTTATTTAGTTTTAAGTAATGAACCACATAAAAAATACAAAACTTGCTGCATTGCCTCCCAAATGGAGCTTATTACGCTGCTGCTTGAATGTTTGTACAATCTTTAATTTAAACATTTTCTCTTCAGTTCTTAATAATAGGCATGGGTTGTTGCAATTTACTCTCTCTTCAAAGGCAAAAAATGAAAGAGGAAAACAAAATACTTTAACTCAGATGTGAACAGAATTGACTCATTCAGAAAGTCAGAAAATTTCACTCCCCAATTTCTTTCAGCCGGGTAAGGGCAGGATTAGCATATGGACACTCCAAAGCTGCTCCCCCAGTGAGAAGGAAGAGCCATTCATCACTGTTTACTGGGCTTTTGTTGTGCTGCAAACCCTCACAGAGAAGAAATATAAAGAGTAATTTGTGTTTCTCGAAAGGAGACCAACATGCAATCGCATAGATGCTTCAAGGAGTTTATTTTTATTATTATTATATTTTAATATATAGGCAACTGAGAAAAGCATTTAGAGGTGAATGTTAATATATTCCATTCCTCATGGCCCACAGGATTCTCAATTCTCAGTTCAGTTTTTTCATTATATTTCTGGAATTAGTGTGATAGTTTACTGGTTTGAAGGATTTTAGAGTCATAAATAGCAGAAAATCTTAACCTTGAAACTTGAATGACAAAATAATCTTATTTGAAACAACACTTGAATGGCACAGGGAAGAGAAATAAATAAATAAATAAATAAATAAATTCAATTTTTTTCCTGTACATGACTACTTCAAGCTCAAGCTGCTGTTTAAATTTGATCATCTGATAAAAAACCCAAATTTTAAAATGCCTGGTTCTGACTTCTTTTATGAAGGAGCAGAGGTGGGCTGCGATGTTTATTCCTGGCCTTGGGATCTGTGGATACATGACCGTCTGCTTCCCCCCTTCCTTTAGGGCACCAGTGCTTACAACTTCACGTGCAGGCAGAAATAATTTTGAAAAAATTGGGTTCAGATGCTCACCTGAAAGATAAATAAGGAAATTTTTCTCTGGGGCTACATTTGATTTCTTCAAATATTTTTGTTCCTTGAATTCTGGTGTGCCTTTGCAGTGAAGCATGGCTCTTTACTCAACCTGCCATGCCAGAAGCAGGACCTGAATGGAAGGGCTGCTGCTTTGCTGGGGTCACAGCCACCCTCTGGGCATCTGCCCAGCATCTGGGTAGGTGTGATGGCCAGGTCAAGCCTGGGAAGGAGTATTTTGGGAGGCTGGAGAAGCAGAGAACCCTCCTTTACATCTCGTGTCTTGGCTCAGACATGGCTATGGGGGAATTTCTCTGAAAGTATCCCTGTCCTTGTCCGTCCCGGGTGGCTGTGACCTCAGCCGCTTCTCTCGGTGACCCACAACACGGCTTCCTGTTGGAAAAGTAAAGCTACAGTCTGTGAGCTTCTTACACACTACTGGAGTGACATTTAATAGGCCACAACATACAGAAGGACAGATTAGAGACCGTTGTACAGCATTTAGCATTAATTTTTATTGTGCTGGTAACATTTACACTTCCTTATGAGAAACTCTTTCTCCTGATGGTCCCCTCTGTACTAACAATTCAAAAACCAAAAATATCCTTAGCACAGTAAAGTAAACCAGACAGTAAAACTTGATGCCATGAGAGAAGATGTTCAAATAATCAGGCTCTGCCTTTCTGCACCTCAGCACCAGGCAGGGAAGCCAAGAGCTGGCTCGCCCTTTTGCACGGCAGCTGAGGGCACACTGCTCAAATCTAATGCCACTTGGGTTGAGATACCATGACACACTCCTGAGTGTTAACATCTGCATTCAGGGGTCCTCTGGAGCATTCTGGGACAATCCCCATGCTTCAGACTTTGATATCCTTTTCCAAGTATGCATAAACCTTCAGGACAGGACACATTTCCAGTGTAGCTGTGACAGCTGATAGAAGAAACCAGGAGCAAGTGACAATGACATCTGGAAAATGCATTCTGAAGAGTTGTTGCAAAGAATTTGGATTTGCCTTGCTTTTGCTAGGGAACTAGAGAAAGAGTATGTGTTTAGTAAGGAGATACTATGCCAAGAAGTATATTAGAGGTCTAGCACAGCTATGTAGTATGTGAGGTGAGAGAATATTGCTGAAATCTTATCAGTACTGGCACCTAAATAGTGCTGTACATGCTTTAGTATCTGTTACAGATAGACTCATACAGCCATTGTAAAACATAATGAAATTACACTCTTTTCCCCTTAGATTAGTCTAGGAAACAGCTGGGAACACAGTAATAATTTCCGTCTTCCTTTTTTTTGCACTGAGAATTTTTAACACATTCAAACTATTGGTCAGTCAGAAATCTGTAAGCCACGAGACACTGGCCATAAGAAATTAGGATAGGGAATTATTTTCCAAATTATGCCATAATTTTTCCTCTTTTAAAGTTAAATTAAAGGGAAAAAAGCAATTAGAAAGATATTATTTAAGCCTGAGTATATACAAGGCAAAGAGACAGTTCTTGCTGCCAACAATGAGGATCTATCAAATACTGAATGTTGAAGACAGACTCTTTAAAATCTAGGACCAATTTTACATTCAGAGACAATACAATTCAAAAGATACTAGAAATTTCAGTTACACATGAAGATTTAAGAAATGCTACCTATTGTTTTGAAGACATTATTAATTACTACTTATGATGAGGGATGAAAATATTGAACAAATTATATCAGCTCTGCATGGCAAATTGAGGAAAGTGCTTCCTAAATCTAACGGGTTACCTAATGAAGTTCAGAGGTATTATGGTTGTAGATAGGCAGAAAAGTGCACTGTGATAAAATCAAACCTCAAGTGCTTACTGTTCTGAGAGAGAATCTAGCTGAGGGAAAAAATAACACATGCATGCACTCATATATATCTACATGTACCCTGTGTTTACAGGAAGCTTTAATGATAATCCATCACCAGCATCAGGGGAAGCCTTCCAGCCACATCAAGCAACTGGGACTGTATGGGCCACAGCTGGAGGTACAAAACCAGCCTGCAGTTCATCATAATTTTCCTGGTAATTCCTTGCTTCTTTTTAATCAAGGGCCATTTTGTACCTTCATAAACCTGAAGACCAGATAGTGTTCTGGTCTCCCAGGTCAACACCAGCACACAAGCCAGGGAATTTCAGGCAGTACTTCCTGCATCTTAGGATACTTTGTCCTTGCCTTAGAGCAGAGGATAGCCTTGGGACCTCCAGGAAGCTAAGTAGGCACCCAGCTATGCAGTGATTTCACAATGATTTCTGAAGGTGTTAATACTTTCCCCAAAGGCAAAGAAAGTTAATCTATGTTATTAGAACTACGTAAGCAAAAGGAAAGAAAGTTAAGAGATATTCAGTATAACTGATAAAATGGAAGAGTTTTCTATCTTTTGGGGAGTGTTTTTGAGTCTGGCTCAGATAAACTGTGATCAAAATACATTTCTATCCTTGGAAGGCAAAGAGAATGCTTTTGTCTCGGGCCTTTGCTCAATGACAAAGGTTAGGTTTTTGCATCTGCAAATCTGACCTGAGGCTGCAGAACTGCTCAAACAGGAGAACGAGAAAAGCAAGGAGGAATTATCTGCAGCTAAAAGGCAAGCCTCCCACCACAAGTTAAAGCTCTTTTGCTTTCAACTGCTGTCTCTTGTCTCATGTTGTCTGATCTAGCATCTAGCTGATAGAAACTCCCTGCAAAATGAGGCATAACAAAGGCAGGAGAGAGAGGGGAATCGCTTCATTCTACATCAATGGTTTTTGCTCGGTGCCAGTGAGGAGAGGAAGGCACGGGCGTGCGGTCTGAAGGCTTTGCCCCTTGCTAGGTCAAAAAGGAAGAGCTTGTAGGTGGGAGCCTTGAGAAAACAACACCAGTATTTAAAGAGGCTATGAAACAGCGAGGAAGATCATATGTCATAAAAGAGGGGAACCTCTGTTTGAGCCAGAAGAAAGGCAGAAACTTAATACTGATTTTCTCAGAAGGAAAAAGTGGAAGAGGGTGGTGTCCCTGCTTAGGAGAGAAGACCAAAAGGAAAGACAGGGCAAAGAACAGTTTCTCAGTTCAGGAGGGAAAAATAATCGTAGTAGGAGAAATGGTGTAGTTTGCATCATAAAAGCAAGCACTAAATATAGACGGTGAAGGAAACTCCTTGAGAGAGGCAGTGGGACTTGGTGCTTGTTACAGCTAATGCCAAGCAATATTACTTTACCCCACCAGGTATTAGTGAATATTAATATTATGTCATTAGCAGCTGTCAGTACCACTGTAGTATGTTATGCCTTTTCTGGGGTGAAATAAAAGAACTCAGTTTCTAGCCCAACTAATTTTATATCTTTTATGAGCAACACATTTTCTTCTAAAAATAAAATAAATCATATAAAAGTAGTAATTTACAGCTAAAGCAACTATTTTCTGATGTTCTCATTAAGCCTATTTTATGCACCTGTCTTCAATTCACTCTTTAGAAATTGTAAACCACAAATAAGTGTACTGGGAGTGAGTAATTAGCCATAATTATTGTTTCTTTGTAATATTTTGGGATATTGAGAAGATTTCTTGCATGAGGGTGTCCTTTGTGAGAAGGGAAATATTCATAATGATGCTGAAGCTTATGACTTGAACCTACACATCAACAGCAGCCTGCAGTGAGGAGAGAAAAAAAAAGAATTATAGCAGGCTGTCTGCAGCAGCAGGTTTCACCAAGGACAAATCCCAATATGGTTTAATCACTGCTTGGTTTTAAATATTTTTCATGAGATATTTGCATTCTTATGTCTGCTAGAGGCTTTGATAGTTCCAAGCTCTTTCATTTCCTAAATTTGCTCTAATGGTGTGTATGTTTAAATACATGTGTATGTATAATGATCTGTAACGTTGCTGATCCTCTGTGTAATGAATTAGACTTTTCACTGTTGTAAATAGGACTGATGTGAGATAAATAAACAAGGCCAAAGAGTATTGATACATTGAATTGATGTAAACCAGGTTAGAGGAGAAGCTAATTAACATACTTGACTGATTTGCAGTCTAATCCTATACAAGACATTGGAAACCTAACTTTTGAGCACTGAAACAATGAATCCCAGCTTACGTATTAAAAGCAATGTTTCAAATTCTGTTGTGGTTTGTCCCCTCAACACTCCTTAATATTACACAAGATATGATTTTGCAGACTAAATATAAGCATTGGTATTTATTTTGAAATTGGATTTATTGTGAAATATGTTTTTCACAAGGATTTTTTAAGAAATGAGTGGATTTCTCCATCTATTTGCAAATCTAAACTATTCAATTCAAACAGTAACTGTGAAAATGTGAAAAGCTGTTTGCAGGTCTGCAGCCATCTCTAGTTTCATCAATTTGTTTTTCAGTCTCTGTTATTTCTTGTTTCTTATGTATCTCCTGGGACAGCTTCTTGCTTGAGGAGAGAATGTTAATAGCTCGTTTGTCCTCCAGGCTGTTTCCTCGCAACAATGAGAATACTCCCCAAATTTCATCTAATTCCTTTGCCTCTTCTGTGTAAAATCAAGGAAAAAAGTAGTCAAGAAACACAAATATAATCTGAATAAGGCTGCTCTGTAATAAGAGCCTGGTTTTTCTTAGTTTGTGTAAGAGGATATTAAAATAGATTATAGGTTTCAAAAAAGCTTTAGTGAAATTCCAGTCCATTTTAGGTCATAATTTCAGAATTGTGTAGGTGCTAAATGAAGTTCATCTGAGAAGGGATTTATGCTTTGGTTTTTTTAAATTTCACTAACATATTCATCAAACTTGCAATTAAAGCTTGTGTACCTGTAGGTCAGTCTGCTGCAATATTTAAGAATTCATATTCATTTTCCTGGAACTGTAAGATATTTCTTGGCCCATGCAAGATGATGATGCACTCCATTGTTCAGAATATTGTTTAAAAAAAGAAAAAAAAAGGAAATATGAGCATGAATGCAGACAAGTATTTGTACTCTAGATGGATTCTAGAGAGAAATAAACTTGAATTAGGTGGAGAGCTTAAGTTTTCTTAGATATAGTATGTGGGGAAAATATCTATTATCTATCTCTTTGTCTACAATTTTAAAGAAAAGATAATTTCCTTTGTTCAGGATATGTTTACCAGGGGAAATTAACTATGATAGCTATTCTGTATTAATTGTCCACACAGATCCTGGGTTAATATCAAACAGAAGAAGGGCATTCTTATTCCAGAATTAAAGTGCATATGTAAGGAAAAAATAGTTTTGCAATTTGCAAACATTCTGTTCATGCCTGAATTAATCCAGATTAATTTCCTTACAGTCATCCTGGAAAAAAAAATACACTCTTTTAGTTTCTAAGGAAAGGATTTAGAACTCTGGAATGGCTTGGGTCATTCCAGAAGGAATCTTAAAGATCATGTAGTTCCAACCCCCTGCCATGGGCAGGGACACCTTCCACTAGACCAGGTTGCTCAAAGCCCCACCCAACCTGGCCTTGAACACTTCCAGGGATGGGGCATCCACAGCTTCTCTGGGCAACTTGTTTCAGTGTTTTTCCATCCTCAGTAAATAATTTATTCCTAATATCTTCAGTTTAAAGCCCTCTTTCAGGGCTTTTTTAACTCTTGTGCACTTTCAGATTCCTTACAAGGTCAGAGAGCAGTTCTCTATTCTCCCAATCCCTGCCTTTGCCTTCTGCTCCTTGGCCACTGTGGCTGGAGCACTTGCTGGTGAGGAATGCAAAAAAGTAACTGAGTACCTCAGCCTTCTCTGTATGTTGGTTTACCAGTCTCCTGTTTCCTTCTGAAGAGGAACCCTATTTTCCCTATCCTTCTTTTCATCACCATTGAACCTATAGAAACTTTTCTTGTTGCCCTTGATGTCCCTGGACAGATTTAATTCCATCAGGGCTTTGACTTTCCTAACTAGATTCCTGTCTGTTCAGATGATCTCTCTGTACTCCTCCCAGGCTACCTGTCCTTGTTTTTCCTTTTTTTTTTTTTTTTTTTTTTTTTTTTTTTTTTTTTTTTTTT
>VZSE01007196.1:2380291-2513526 GCA_013398275.1 Promerops cafer | reverse complement strand
TACTGTTGCAGTTTTTCACACCAAATTAACTGTCAGAGCTTCAGATAAAATAAAGTTGAAAATACTTCCAAATTATTTTTTTGGTGACTTTCAAGACTAGAAGAGTGTCCTGTTACTCTTCCTGTCCTTATCTCCCACAGGCATAAAATATATTCTGTTAAACATTTTCAAACTGTTAAAAATTAAAATGGCAGATTTTAATTTTTCCCCCCCCCCCCCCCCTTTTTTTTTTTTTTTTTTTTTTTTTTTTTTTTTTTTTTTTTTTTTTTTTTTTTTTTTTTGTGTTTGCCCAGGACTTCCTTGCTTATTCAAGCAGACTTCCTGGCATTTTTGCATGACTTCTTCTTTGTTGGCATGTATTTTCCTGAGTTGGGAAAATGTGGTCCTTAAATATTTAACAGCTTTCTTTGACCGCACTCTGTCAAGAAGATCCCTGAAGAGGCAAAGTCTGCTCTCCTGAAATCCAGTGTAGTGAGCTTCCCGTGTGCCCTCCTTGCTGCCTTAAAGAACTTGAACTCCACTATTTCATGGTCACCGCAGCCAAGGCTACCCTTGAATTTCACATCCCCCATCAGTCCCCTCGTTGGTCCAGCGTAACACTTCTCCTTGTTGGATCCTCTATCACTTGGAGAAGGAAGTTATCATCAAGGCAATCCAGTAACATCCTGGATTGCTTGCACCTGACTGTATTCTCATTTCAATTGTCAGAGTGGTTGAAATACTGCACAAGGGTCAAGTTTTGTGAATGTGAGGCAGCTCCTATCTGTCTATGGAGGACCTTATCTGTTTGGTCTTCCTGGTCAGGTGGCTTGTAGCAGACCCTCAGTATTCTGTCACCTGTCATGGAGCTTCCTTTAATCCTGACCCATAAGCTCTAGATCAGCTCCTCATCCATGCCCAGACAGCGTTCCATGCGTGTCAACTGGTCATTGACACAGAGGATGATGCCCACTCCTCATCTCCCTTGCCTGTCCTTCCTAAAGAGCCTGGATCCTTCCATTCCTACTTACCAGTCAAAGATCCATCCCACCAGGTCTCTGTGACCAGCAAGATCACAGCCCTGCAAGCCTGTGCACATCTTTAACTTCTCTTCTTTGATTCTCGTGCTACATTCTCTTGCATAGAGGCATTTGAGAGGGCCCCATAAGGGAACCTACTGGCTGGAAAGACTGGAATTCCTCTGTGCTGGTCTTCAGGTGCTCTCCTGCTGACCTACTATCACTGTCCACACTCTGGGTATCTATTGCTGACACTGGCATCAAACTGATATGAGAGGGATGGGTTGAGATTCCCCTCCCCCAACAATTTTATTTTACCCCCTCTTCACCATCTTGATAGAAATTCCCTAAAGCTGTCTCTGAACTGTGAGAAAAGGAGAATTACCTGTGTAATGATTTAAACCACTTCCGTGTATTTACTACTTTAGTTCCTATCTGATTATACTTCTGGAGTTATTGAGCATTGGGATCCTCGGAGCTGCACACAACAGATATTAGCTCCGCTCTGAACCTATCTGAAAAAAAGAAAACAACAAAATAATATTCCCTGGAATAGATCTGTAACAAAAAATAATATTATATTCATAGTTAAGTTTGGTGTGATAGTAAAGCTGAGACTGTGACTTTTCTGTCGACATCTGTACATATCTGTAAAATCTCTGAAATTACTGCACCTTTTATCTTTCTAGACTTTGACAGGTTATTTTTTTCTTTGTTAACGTAAGTGTCTACCTGGTAGGGGGACCAGCTTCTCATATTAGTTACTTGATTATTGTATAGCATATTGTAGCTTAACCTAACTTTTCCTCCCCCTGTTCCCCCAAACAAAAAGCCTCTAAAAACCTATGGGAAATCAGGTGAGAAACTGTATTAGAGAAAATCAGTTCATATATATACAGACCAACAACCTTCTGACCTTTCTTGCCAGAATACACACGATAAGGGTAATTGCCAGCACTGTTATTTGTTCTCATTTTATTAAGTCGGTTTTTACAATAGGTGTTTGAGATAAGTACTCTGATGGCTATTTCTCCAGATGTCTGGTTTAAATGTACCATAAAACATGATGGGTGGTGTATCCACTAACACCATATAGTGATGAGAAAAACAGATTAACATTAAACAATGTGTTAAAGGAGAAAATGTTTCTGAATTGCATTTGCTGGGATTAGTTGCAACTACCAGAAATAATTAAAACTGCAATAATTAAAAAAATATTTCCTTCCAGATGCTGTTTACTTGTTCCCTTTCTTCAGTTTTTAAATTCCAGGATGTTTTCAGAGTAAGGATATTCAGGTTTGGGGCTTCTGATGCTGTGCAATGGAGTGAATATGTTGTGCTTCCATAGCTGGGAAGGAATCGCAGATGTTCTGTCTCTGCTCCTTATCCACTCCCTCATTATGCACAGACACTCTCTGCCTTTGCATGTTAGGTTATTTTGTACACAAGTGAGATGAAGAGCACTAGGATGGGTGTACACAGTTGTTTAAAAATAAGAGCTTTCATGTTTTCAATATTCCTGCTCCAAATTTGCACCTTTGAAAATCTCTTATGTATCCTAAACCTAAGTGTTGGACCCACATTGCCATGAAACAACTCAGAATTTTAGCCTCTGGAAAGAGTCAATAGTCTTTAAATCTAAGAACCCATAATGCTTTTTATGAAACACACTTTCATATATTCTTCTAAGCAGTATCTCTCCCTTTTGTTCCCCCCCAAAAACATTGAACACTTCATACCTTTTGTGTGCATTGCTTTGTTACCATCACCACTACCCTGGTTATACATTTCAGCTTTGGTGTTCTGCTTTAACTTTTTCTATAACTCCTAAACAATATTCTCCAGCTACTTATTTCTTTTCTCTTTTAAAATTTATTTTTAAAATATTTTTTATCCCATTATTGAATAATTTTTCCTTTCTATCTTTTCCACCAAGTATTTTTCAACAACAGTATTTGGTTTCTATTATTTGCCTTCCTAGTAACTTGTATAGAGAAAACATACTTTGACAGATACTTCGGGCAGATAATGAGTATTTTGGAGATGGGTGATCGTGTGATATTTGAAATCCCTGCTGTAATGAGTAACAGTCTTTCCCCAACAGGATGTGTTCCATTTCACTTTGTTTAAATGTCTCTCTCAGCTTTGCAGAATATAGAGCAGAACTGAGTTCTTCTGAAAGGTTTCAATTAGCACAGTATTCCCAAACTATCAAAGCAGAAATGTATCAGAAAGAGGGGGAAAAAAAAAGCAAGCAATTAACAATTTTATTTCAAAATCCTTAAACAACTTTGGTTACTTAGCATAGCAGAAAACATAGTTTTAATGGAGCCTAATAAACTAATTTGGATAGTCCTGTGCTTGTCAAGCATTGCTTTTTCCCTTTAAGTCAGTACAATGCATTGCTTTGATTTCTATGCAGTGAGCAGAAATAAGTGAAACATTTTAATTGAAAACTGAGCTTGTATATTCAACATAAGGAAAAAAAAAAAACAAACCAGGGAGAAGAAAATATTTCCTTTGCATTAACAGATGATGAAAAGTTCTCTTCTGTGAGGAAACAATGATTTTCATTGCTCAGCACCATTTTATTATGACGAACGCTCCAGAAATTATTTTTCCTTGACTTTGGATGTTCATGTTCTTTTTAAATCTGAGAGCATGGGATGGTAGCACAACACCTGCCACACAGAAGACTGGCCCCTGAATTTAAACTATTTGATGAAGTGGGAGCTCCTGACATGAGGAGGGTAATTATATTGGTTGAAACACAGCCTTTGAGACTGGATAACTGATGACGGCCTTCTTCGGTTTCCTGAAGCAGGAACAGGCATTACTTTACTGAGAGGAAAGATTCCAAGGGATTAATATCCTGGTACCCATATGAAGAGATTTGGTAAAAAGCTCTTATCTTCTCAATTGTTAGATTTTTCTAGCTGTATTTTATTACTTCTCACTAGAGTTCAAAACCCACAAGGCTGATGCCCAAGTCAGCCAGCACCATTTTGCACCCACACCTCTCAGCAGAAATGCAAGGATTTAATGGGTAAAAGAGAGATTTTGAACTTTACAAAGGTGATCTTTTTTCTATGATCCTTTTTCTGTCTTCTCTTACTACATCCTGAACCTGGGTGTGGGACAGCGGCTGAGTCTAGTATTCCATACAGAGTGGCCATTTGTCATCATCTAGAAAAGCTTCCCAGCAGGCAGGAATTTGGAGAGATGATGTGAGTTTGACAATGTTTCTTTCTTCCTTGACAGCTCATCAGCCTACCCCATAACGTTTACAAGAGATTTTCAGGACAGTGAAAAGCTATGGCATAAGATTTTCTCTAATGGATTTCACTGCTGGGGCTTATTTTCACTTGTAATAGCCCAGGCATCTCCTGAAACTCCACTGTTTTCTTGTCAACTTGAATGTGAAGGCAGTTAACTTTGATGTCCTTTTCTCCTGAGCAAGTGTCCTGGACTCAGCTAAACTTTTCATCAAAGTTAACTGATTAAAAACCAGAGTTATGGGAGCTGGCACTTGGGTTTGAGATTTGGGGAAGGAAAGCAGGAGTTCTTAAAATCAATTCACTGAAGTTGTTAATTCCTGTGCTTATGTTCTTTGGAGTGCTTCAGCTTCCTTCACTGTGTGGTGACTACTTGTGCTCTCAGGGTTGCACAGACATGTAACAAGAGACCAGTGAAGCCGCAGAGAGGATGAGAGGAGCTGGAATAGCTCAGGACCCATGGTTTTATAACGTGACAGAAGGTGGGTGAATGAAGGTGCAGTCAGGTGAGGAGGAACAGGAGGAAGTGAAAAGAAAGAGATAATGAATGAGTAGTAACAGTAACATGAAGGGGAGTGGATGAAATGATCATGCAAGAAAGTGGAAAACGTAGACAAAGCCAGAGTAGAGAATGGACAGGGAAATTTGGCAATCTCTCCATCCTCTGCTGTGACTGCCAAGAATACCACCAGGTCTACAATGACTGAGAAAACTTCAGTTATACATACAAACTGTGTTTTGGGCACTGGAGGAGGAAGACCATTTCTTGCCATAATTACCCATTTAATACAGAAGGAAAATTCATCCAGGATGAATTTTAGAGAATGATAATGTTTTGCTCAACAACTTTTAAAAAAGATGTTCTTTTGAAATGGTGTAAATTTTAGCTGATCACATGAATACAAAAATATAGTCTACAAAGTTACGAATTTGATGGACTGAAAAACTAGAGTAGCAAATTGCTTTATGCAGAGTGATGAATATGATGAACCCCATTAAAAGCTGTTGTGTTTATAATGGATATATCTTCAGAATAATAGAACAGGTTTATTAGATCAAGTTATATGCTGTCCATTTTTGCTAGTGATAAAAGTTTTTAAGGATTTCCTGTCTTTTTAGTTTTTCTCTGTGCCTAGTACTTCTCACAAAATTCTTGCTACTGTGCAAATAGAATTAATATAGACATTTTGAAACAGGTATGTTCCATCTTCTGTATAGCAAACAGTAGCAGGATCCAATACTGGTGAACAAATATAAAAAACAGGCCATTCTCAGATTTCTTAACACATAACTAAATAAATCTTTTTCATGTAAACCAATTCTGTAGAAGAACAATTTCATGGTGCCACTACATATACTAGTAATAGCTAGCTCTGTGTCTTGGAGACTCAGCATCTGACAGGTGTGCTGGTTTTGGCTGGGATAGAGTTATTTACCTCTATGGTAGCTGGTATGGGGCTGTGTTTTGGATTTCTGGTGGGAACGTTATTGATAACACAGGGATGATTTAGCTGTTAGTGAGCAGAGCTTACACAGAGCCAAGGCCTTTTCTGGTTCACACACCTTCTCCCCCCACCCCACCAGTGAGGAGTCTGGGAGTGCACAAGGATCTGTGAGGGAAAACAGCAGGGACAGCTGATCTTGATGACCAAAGAGATATCCCCTACCATATAGCATCGTGATCAGCATATAAAACTGGGGGAAGAAGAAGGAAGGGGTAGGGGATGTTCACAGGGATGACATTGTTCTTCCCAAGTCACTATTACCTGTGATGGACCCCTGCTCTCCTGGAGATGGCTGGACACCTGCTGCCCGTGGGATTTGGTGAATGAATCCCTTGCTTTGCTTTGCTTGTGAACATGACTTTTGCCTGACTCATTAAATTGTCTTTACCTCAACCCATGGATTTTCTCACTTTTACACTTCCCATTCTCTCCCCCAGCTTCTGGGAGAATGACTGATTGGCTGTGTAGGAGCTAGTTGCTTGCTGGGTTTAAACCATAACACAGGTTGACCTTGACTTTCAGCAATGAGCTTCTTTCAAATAAATATCACTTTCCCCAGGTACAAATGGATGTTCAGAAAACACAGACAGAAAGTCAAAACCCAAATGAACATGAACAAACAGAAGTCTTGTGTAATTGTATTTCAGAAATGTCATGAGTGTGTTTTAAAAGTATGACAAGACGCAGGTTTTGTCCTGGTTTGATAGTATTGAAAGCTCATAACGTGAACCAGGAAAATTTTGAAGTACTGCCTCTAGACACAGCTTGTTATTGAAGCAACATATTGCTGCTGCTCAGCAAGAAATTCCTCTATTGAACTCCTCTGCTCTAGGTTCCCCAGACAAATAAGTAGCAGCTGGACCTAACATGGGCCTTTCACATGCTGGAGAACATACCTGCTTTCACCCAGCCAAGGCAGGAGCATTAATACTCTGCAGCAGCTGGGAAAACACGTGTTTGCTGCCAATTAGGAAACCTTTCAAAGTGAGGCTTTGCGGCTCATCTGTGATCTGCAGACCTCAGCTTGGGAACCATTATTCTCTACTAATGGCACCTGTGGGCCAGGAGGGATGGGAAACTGGGCTTTTAGGGAGCAGAGTCTATTAAATGCTATGGCAACAGGTAGCAAAATAGTATTCTCCCTCTCTCCCTAATTAGTAGCTGTTAGCATCTGGAGTTGACTGTTGGTGGATGTAATTTGCTGCACTCCATCAAGTGATGGTGCAAGGATCAGTGAAGGATGATGCAAGGACTAGTCAAGAGGTAAAAGAAATATTAGGGATTAGCTTCTCTGTACATACTTTGCAATACCATGTTTAAAATAAAATCATGCTCCTGGAGGCCTGGGAGTAATGTGCCTAACGTTGCAATGTTTTCTACCCTGTCTTAATTATTTTGGTTACGTGCTTGGCATTCTTTTGGCAGAAAATACACACTGATCTTTCCACTTGTTTGAAATTTCCAGAAAATGAAATTGCTTGTTGAAAAGAAAATTCCCATAGCAGACCTGAGTAAAATCTTTCCACTTGCATGAGTGATCCAAATCCCTTGGAAAGGAGAGGTTTCAGGTAAGCTCTGGTCTTGTGGCATGCTGATAGAGCGCTGAGGAGGTAGCCTTAGGTATGGGGTTGCTCCTGTCTGTAGGGAGAAGAAGGTTCCGTGCAATCAGTAGAGTGAAGTCAATAGAGAAGTCTTTCTTCTTACCAAAGTTGAATGTTTTCAGACCACCATCTTTCTATTAGATATGATTATTATTAAATAAATTTGACCTTTAGGCTTCAAATTTGTTTGGAGAGAGAGAGAGAAGGAAATGTGTCTGAAGATGTAGTGTATTTCCAAATGTATTTCCTCATTTCCTGAGGAAACCAATATAAAAAGAATTTCAGTCTTAAATGTTGCATATATTTGGTATGTTTGAAGGCAGGAGTGACACTAGACCACTGTGCTCAATTGCATTGATATTTTATGCTTGATTGTATTAATCTCTTTCATTCAGTGCT
Organism: Promerops cafer; assembly: GCA_013398275.1. Classification (NCBI taxonomy): domain Eukaryota; kingdom Metazoa; phylum Chordata; class Aves; order Passeriformes; family Nectariniidae; genus Promerops; species Promerops cafer. The sequence goes on along the minus strand of VZSE01007196.1, from coordinate 2,505,748 downwards.
TGGTTACTACCAAAATCTACAATTTCCTCACTGACTGGCTGTAGAGGAAAAAGGAGCTGACACCAAGAGATGTCAAAGGAAAGATCTGTCAGCTGAAACTCTGCTCAGAACCATTTTCTGTACGAAATAAAAATGGGGTAGTTGCTATTCATTAGCAACTTACCAGAGTTTGCCAGGCATGATCCTGACATGCTACAAAAAGAGCAATTATAGTTGGGCATGTCTGGTGGGCCAAAGAATGTTCAGTCTCCTGCCTGCTTCAGTAGCCAAGAGACGGCAGTACAAGTTAGTTATGCACCTTTGTGAGACTTTACAAAAACCTGTGCATTTTATATTATCCTAACCTGCAAAAATTTATTCATGGCTTTGTTTCTATTGTTATAAGAAATTCCAGTTATACCTATACATATTTGCAGAATGTGGATGTCTCATGATATATGCCAAGTTCAGCCCGCCAAGTTATATCAGCTCTTTGTCATCAGCAGCTGGACAGTGTCTAGTGATCTAATAAGCACTGTTCTCATTATTCATGTACTTGTATTTTCTTTTGTTGCTTTATGTGAGTTTGAATGAATGATGCAGCAGCTCTGCAGGAGCTTGTATATTATGAGAAACTGTAAGAAAATAGAAATTTCTTCTAAAACCAGAAGTCACAGTTTATTTATTAGGTAAACAATATGGCTTAATAGAAGGAGGGCTTTTCCATTTTTAACAGTGCCTAAACAGAAATTCCGAATTTCAAATGTCTTCAACTTTGCAAAAATGGATTTTAATTTCTCTCTGTTTTTAGTTTGTGTACCAGCTTGACCCTGAAGGCCTGAAAAAGGGTTATATTTTGAAAATGCAGACAAAATTATAAAAGCTATGAGATCTAGGTGATGATGGGCATTTGAAAATCCTACTAGATACCCATATTTGTTTTTAGGCACCTGGGACAGAAATTCATCTTAAACTCTGCAAAACTATCAGTTGCTCATTGGGCATTTGTGACAGCAGATTTAGGGATCTGCAGGTGCACTAATAAGAAATCAGCATGATCTGCAGCAGCACAAATAGCTGTGTTATACAGAAGCTTTAAACTAGGGTAGGCTGCAGGAATGACTCAAAGCAAAAGACTTGTGAAGCTTGAGGAACAGCAGCTCCAAAAGGACCATAGGGGAATATCTGATTAGGGGAGTTTTGGTTATCATTACTGTTTGGTGCATATGTTTTACAAAAGATAATTTTTTTTTTTCCCAAGCCCAGATTCAGTTCAATGAATGGCAGTGGATTAAACCCTATTGACACATATGATAAAGCAATACTGAAGTAATTGCTTGGGATTCAAGCATTGTCTGTGAGACATGCAGATTATAGAGGGGAGAAAAAACTTTACACACAAAAATAGTCTTAATCACTACACTGGCTTTTAGTGACCAAATCCTTGAGAAAGAGAAGAATAGCAGACAAAGGGCAAATGAAAAGAAGGTGAAATAACACAAAATTAATCCTTATGTTTTCCCTTATCTCCAAGTCCTGCCAGTCATTTTTCTACATTAAAAATGTATTTTTGAAGTACCAATTCATTCAACAGATACATGATACGTATATCAAAGGTAGCCTAATGCTTTGCAGGACTAAGATATTCCCAGCTGCAGGATTTTCGTGGCTGAGATTATGGAAATTCATTTGTACTGCATTTTTAGCTCAGTGGCCCCCTATACTTGCACCACTGTTTTAGCCTGCAAGAACAATGACACATTTTATGAGAATGAGGTTATAAATCACCTTTTTAGTTCAGTGTTTTCCCCCGGCATTCTCTGACAGATCGGACAGAGCTGGGCTTTGAGGATTCTACTTCACCTCTCAGTCCCTAAGAGCACTGCTGGCATGTTGTTGGTTTTTCTTTGCTTGCATGTTTGAGACAGTTCTCCTGAATATCCAGTCACTGTCACTGAGCAGGGGTCTTTAAAATTCATGCAGAAAGCAATTATCTCTTGCCTGGAATGACATACAAGTTTGAAAAGCAGTTTTGGATTTCCTTCATTAATATATTCTGATGTGGGTTTTAAAAATCCTATTTAAAAGGAAACCAGATTAATGAAAGACAAATAAAAGATCTCAAAATCTGGCATGCATTTACATTATCTGTAAAGGGTTTTCTAAAAGATGATGGTTTATCAATATACAAGGTGTCAGTCATGCCAAACACTGAAAGCCAGAGAACAGTCCAAGGCAGAGAAAATTTGATAATTATTCAACTGTAAATAACAACATTTATTGTTATTTTAATTGAGAGGTACTTAGATTATTTTTTGCTTCTTTTGTGAAGGTAAATATACAGAATCTTAGCCAAGTTGTGCTATTGCTTCTTATGTCTACAAATTCTTTAACAGAGAGCAATATCCTACCTTCTAATTTGCTTTGTGTGTTATTTTAGAGATGGAAATGATCAACCTTTGTTTTAATTTAACCAGAAAGGCAAAGCTGTCTACATAGGGATTGAATATATGACAAACTTTTAAGAGGAGCACATATGTAGTCAGTGTGAGAGTGGTACTGGTCATTTATTACCATTTTTGATTTACTGTACAATTTTGATTTGTTCTGTACTGCAGTTGTTGGTAGATAAGCAGTGACATGGTGCATTGCGATGCACAAAGGCATGAGCATTTTAATATAGAAGTATTGTGGTTGTTACAGTCTTAGTATTTTTATTGAGTACTAGAAAAAGCAGGAATAGGAGACCTGTAGCAGGGTTCAGTCAGTCTGGAAAGTCAAATTCTGTCCTTTTGAAGAATTTTAATGGCACAGAGGAGTGATGGAATCACCCAAAAATATCTAGACATGGCACTTTGGGACATGGTTTAGTGGTGAACACAGTAGTGTGGGGTTAATGGCTGAGTTCTATGCCCTTAGAGGCCTTTTCCAACCTTAATGATTCTCTCTTGAAGTGCAGGGACTTTTTTTACATTCCATTTACTTGATCATATTATTTATTTTTATTTTTAAACAGGAATGAGAAGAAGCAGAACAGTTGTTTATTAGCGTTATCATACGGCTGTAAACATTAGTCTTCTCTGAGGACAGGTACGAGGACTAGCTAAGCTGTCTTGACCAGGGCCTGAGCATACTGTCATCTCTGCTGCATCAGCCAGAATAAAAGCATGTGCCTTGTGTATGTATGGGGAGAGGAATTTGCTGCTGCGAGAGTCTCTTCATGAGAAGCAGAGAAATTAGAGAGAAGCAGGTATGGCTGGAGAGGGATGAAGGAGAGAGAAGCAGCACCAAGTGGAGTGATCAAGTTTTGAGTGTACAGCCCCAGAGGAGCTCTCAGAGAGAGCTTTGCAGCTGAATGGGAACAGAGGTGGCTCCGAACATTTCCTGAAGAGCACCCCTCCAGGGAAGCAGTGCTCAAGATGGGTTTCTGCAGCAGCTGCTGTGCCAAAGGTGGATACAGCTGCAAGTGTAGTTGAACGCACCGCAGTCAAGGGAAGCAGGAGTGCTTAGACCACAGCTAATCTGCTGGGGCCTTCTTGAGGACTAAGGCTGGGTTATTTCACAAGTGCAACGGACCTGAAGTGGAGGTTTATTTCTCTTGACGCATTATATTTTTTAGAAAATTTGGAAGTTTTTGCTTAGGCTCTCGGGTAACTCTGACTTACAATGGAGGCACTGGCAGACTTTCAGCACACTTGGGTATGTGGTGGTGCTTTCAGGCAGGCACTTGTATGATTTCAGCTGACGGTTAACACAGCACAGCGGAGATGACCGTCCATGTTCTTCCTGCAGGCACTGCGGTGCCTCCAAGGGCCCTCATGTATATTCATAAAATTATAGAATCATTTACATTGGAAAAGACCCTTAAGGTCATTGAGTCCACCAGTGTTACCAAATCCACCACTAAACCATGCCTCTAAGCATGACATCTTCACATCTTCTAAATAGCTCCAGGGATGACAATTCCACCACTTTCCTGGGTGGCCTGTTCCAATGCTTGACAACCCTTTCAGTGGAGAATTTTTTCCAAATATCGTATCTAAACCTCCTCTGGTGTTACTTGAGGCCATATCCTTTTGTTCTGTCACTTGATACTCAGGAAGAGAGACCCATGTTGTTTCATTCACCTCATTGCTCAGAATCTCAGTGCTTTTTCTACTTCTATCCCGCTGCAAGCCATCTGGGCTGCCAAAAAGTCTGACATCCATCCCAGAAACAGTTACTCCATTGCTAGCAAGGACTTCCTTGCATTTGTCCTGTCAGTAGGTGGTCTGCAGCATGCTCATCTGTAAGAGTATCATGCAGACTTCAATGAAAAGTCTTGGGGCTGAATGAGGTTTTCTGTGTCCACTCTGACCTCCCTGCAGCAGTGCAGGTGAGCAGGCTGAGGCTTGCAAGACCAAAAGCAGGTGAATGATGTGAGAAGCAGAACAACCCATGGAGCTCACAGCAAGGGAGTGAACGTGCCATTGCCAGAGTCAAGCAATTAGCTGATTTCAGGGACTTTTCAACTGGTGCCAGCTACATTTTGTAGTTAACTGCTTGAAAACACTTTAGTTGGACCAAGTCATTCTGCAGACTTGTAATGATAGACATTGAGGTGCTAATTTGCAGAATGCAAAATGGAGCCAGATGACTTCTGGTTGAGAAGATACTTTGCCTTCATTTTTGGTTCCCATCAAGGTCTGTATTTCAGCATATAAGCTCTCTGCAAGGTAGCCACATTGGACAATTAAGGCACAACAGTTTGGCATCAACTAGGACCAGCATCATAGCAGAGGTCTGCAAACACTTATGCCATCTGTTCTGCTCTCTTCAAAGTTTTTGGCTTTGATATAATTTTGGCAGTCAGCTCAAAAAGGAAATGGTTATTGAAATCTGAACTTAAATTTCTTGCCAGCAGACCACTGCTTGCTTAACCTTGAAATACTCAAACAATCTCTACTCTGTTCCCAAGCAGTGTAGGTGTAATGGGGGTAAAATCACTCTGTGGTATAACATGAAGCGAGTGGACATTTATTTGTACCTGCAGCACTTTTGTGACAGGACTGGGAAGATTCATGCTGCCCTCAAACTGGAGGAGGAGGTTAGTAGTAAGGAAAGGATATCACCAAGTCAAGAGAACAGAAAAGCAGTGAAGGTAGAAATATTGTTAATGAAGACTGAAATGAAATCCAGACGAATCTGTGAAACCTTTTCCTTTTCCATCTGTCTCAATACTCTCCATATTGCTGTCTCAAGGAATCACCTTATGCATCTCTTTACATTATACTCCTATCAAAAGTGAAGGATATTAATCTCTCATCTGCAACAAACATGGAGACTGAATAATTAATGACAGGTTAGAAGATTGGGTTTTTTGTTCTCAGTCAGTCCTGGACATCTCTGGGTTTTTCCTTTATTTTTTCCTGTTTTGCACATGTATGTTTCATTCTGTACATAATTTCCCTCCAACCAATAGGACAGAAAACAGTAGAAGTAGAAACATTAGTAGTGCAGACTGAAATTAAACCCAGTCTCTTGCTATATGAGGGGTCTCTGTATTGCTAACATGGTCTACATGATCCTCACACAAGTCACAGGTTTCTCTTTTTGGCTGTTAGCTTTTTTAGCCTGAGCTGACATTCCCTTATAGTATTTTCTGTAAAGCAGAAGAGCCATTGAACTTCAAAAAACCACAATACTTCTTCTCCCTTTCCCCTGAGAAGTTTAAAAATTGCTAAAGGATGTGAATAAGAGTAGTTTGGTTTAGACCAGATAACCATTCTCACTTCTATAAGACAAATCACACTTTTGCATGTACATGTGGTGAGACACCTGTGAATTGCCTCAGGGACTGTTTTCACCATTCTTCAACCTGATCCTGAACAAAGGGCATGGGATGGCATCACAGAAGAGCTGGGACTTGACTCTATTATGCTTGTATTTAGCTGAAGGTACAAGCATGCTCATAACTGATTTTTCAGGTATTTTAAATTCTTTTACTCTTATTACTTAATTTCTAGGAGCTTCACTGTGCAAAATCAAGTCTTACATATAATGTCATGAGTATTATTTTAGATGTGAAACCAGAATATGTTTTAAATATCTTCACAAGCCACTGAGACTCAAAACATTAAACTTATGTTTAAATATAAGGGAAAGAAAACTGCAAGGGCAAATAAAACATGTCTCAGCAGACTTTTCAGAACCAACCTGCCTAAGTAATAAACCTAGAATAGCTGTTTCTCCCACGTCAATTTTTTGAAGGTTTACAGAAGATGTTTCTCAACTTTGGATGTCTTAACTCGAAAACATTCTGAAGAGACTCGCTTTTGCCTCCTTGGTTGATTTTTAGTTCCATACTGCATCTTTTTGTAGAAAGAGAGTTTCTTTTAGTAGAGATCATTACTGTTATTTTTATCAAATAAATTGAAAACAAAAAGAAAGTTCTTAGAATAAATTTTTTCTTGCTTGATGCCTGAATTTATCAAATTTATAAGCCAAGGGAAAGATTTCTTCTGAACACAAGATCCCTTTCACATTTTGTCTCTAGACTATCAGCAAGTCAAGAAAGAAGGAGGTGAATGGCATGAATGAGCCGGAAACTCCTGATTAAGTGCAAGAGATAAGGGTGTGGAAGGAAGAAACAGGAAGATCTACGCAGGGGTAATAGGGAGACATTGCCTGAGCCTGCAAGGATGGAATTGAGAAAATTCAACTGGAGCTGAAACTATCAGGGGATGTGAAGGGCAGATAGATGTAAGTTGGTAGCAAAAAAGACCCCAATAAATGAAAACAGGGGCCCCATGGCTCAGTGCAACAGGAAACCTAGTGTCAAGGGGGCATGGTAAACACTGAGGTGCTAAATTCCCTTTTTTTTGATCTTATTTTCTACTGGAAAAATTTGCTGGAGGGATTTGTGGGCTTTGGTGAAGATGAAGTTGAACTTGATTCAGCAGTGAGCCCTCAAAGACCAGCCACGTACAGGCTGTACTAGCAAGAGTGCAGCCAGCAAGACTAGAAAGGAAAGCTGTTGTCTCCCCACACTTAGTACCAGTGAGACCATAGCTGGATCCAGTTTTACAGTCTCAAGTATGAGAAAGATACTGACAGGAAGAAGAGCATTGTGGAGAGAAGTAATACCAGGCACCAAGATCAGCTCATGCATTTTACCCTGAGCCCCTCAAACCTTGCCTTCAATAACAAATATTTCTTCAGACATTTTCACAGCTGGAAGAACAGTGTGCTCCCCAATGTGCCGTAGGACTCACCATGAAAAAGAGATTCTAAATAGCTACCAACAAATCTAAGAAAACTTCATCACCTGGATTGAAAACCTAGAATACCTATCGATTTCCACCACAGCTTCATTAATCACTTTCTCTAAAACACTAATTTCCTGGTCACAAGCAGCAGCATAAAGAACAGATGGAATACACATAAAACCAAGATCAGTGCACCCACCTCTGCAATAATTTATCCGCCAATCAATAATTTAAAACAAAGCAAAAATGTTGGGGTATACACTCGGAACCTGAAATGCCAGTGTATTAGCGTTGAGGAAATATTACATCTACCCAACCCACCCCCCTTCCAGAGCTCCCAAAAAAGGATCATCACCTGTAAGGCAATTCTGTGAAAATGTACCCCATACATAACCAAACTACAACACTACCATATACAAAGTATCTTCATTTAAAAAATCACCTCTATTGTATGCAGCTATGTATGTAACACCCCAGCCTTGAAAATAACTCTGAATTATCATCCACACTTGAAGAAAGTTGGCATTTATTTCCTTTACTGGAAAATAAATTGGCAGCACATTCCCTCCCACCCTCTCCACCCCCTCCAGTCTCACTCAGTTCATTGCCCAAAGAAAATTTCCTGGAGTTCAACATGTACCACTGGTTCAGGGCATTGTTCAGGAAGACTGGGAAATTTGGCAGGAGGTCCACTTGGCTAATCAAGGAGCTTCTTAATGAGCTAAAATGCAAAGCACATAAGAAGTGGAAACAAGGGCAGACAACAAAGGCAAAGTATAAAAGTACTGCTCAGACATGTTGGGACAAAACCAGAAAGACTAAAGCCCAGTTGGATTTAAAACTGGACAGGAACATAAAAGCTAACAAGATGTGATTTTACAAGCATGTCAGAAGTGAAAAGAAACTCAGAGAAAATGTGAGTCCATTTCTGAATGGAAGAAAACCTAGTGATGGACAGTATGGAAAAGGCTGCTCAATGACGTTTTGTCTCAGGGGAAACCTGCTCCCAGATGTCTGCACACACCAATGCTATATGGGAAGCCAACAGTGTATTGAAATCCGTACGTCTGGGTGGGACACTTCAACAGGTGCTGAAAGATATGGCTGAAATGCATGTGAGCCTTGCCATAATTTCTGAAAAATCACAGTGTTTGGGGATGATCCACGATGACTGGGCTGATGTTACCCCCAGCTTTAAGAAAGATAGGAAGCAGGGTCTAGATAAATGCAGGCTGATCAGCCTCACTTCAGTCCTTAGAAAAATAACAGAGCTCATCCATTTCTGAACACAGGAATGACAGGTAGCAATGAGGAGCAGTCAACAGATTTATCAGAGCAGATCACAGTTATGGAGATGAACTTGGACTGAGTATTGGACTGCAATAAAAGATCTCAGCTAGCAGGGTGAGAGTGGGCTGCTGATTATTTCCCTCCTTTTGACACTTCTGAGGTCACATCTAGAACACCAGTTTGACCACACCTACGTCCACAGTATTAAAAAAAACCCTGACATATTAAAGTGTATCTTGGGAAGGATCTCCAAGATGACTGGGAGGATCATGGCCCAGAGAACAGAAGGCTACAAGGAAGTCTGCTGTTTTCAACCACCTAATAGGTAAGTATAAAGAAGGCAAGGACTTCTTGAAAGTGCCTGGGAAAAGTACATGCTATAGAAATAGCAATTTTGGTCACTGGAATAATCAGACGTATTCAAAGCTCAGTTGAGCAGGTCCCTGAGCAATCTGATCTCACTTTTGAAGTCAGCCCTACCTTGAGCAGGATCCTAGACACTACAATCTTGAGTTCACTTCCAACCAAAACCCTCCAATGTTTTCATGATTCAGTGTTTACACAACCTGATTCCTCTCTGTGGTGAAAGAACTGGTAATGTGGATACTGAGTGGTCCATGTGGGCTTGTATCCTTCCTGTCTGGAAGCTGAAGAATAGGCTGGGCAAATGGACTCCTAAATGAATGGCTTGTCTGGGCCACCAGACTGAAAAGATAGCAATCAATGTCTCAAGGTCAAGACAGCAGCCAGCAGAGTGCTCAAATGATTGATAATGAGGCTGATACTGTCCAGTCTCTTCACAGCAAAATGAATGATGATGCAGAATGCACCTCCTAAAAGCTGTGGAAGGTTTGGTGGAGTGCACCACGACAGTCCTGTGCCTGTGGCATACGGCCAATAAAAAAACTTTGAAGGAACTGAGTTTGTTTAGTCTGCTAAAGAGGACCCATGGAGGGAGAATCCAAGAGTCATCTACAACAGCTCGAAGGGGAATTGCCAAGCCAACAGAGCCACAGTCTTCTAGCAGACAGCAGATGGTATAAAAACATGCAATGGCCGCAAGTCACAGATTTAAAGATTCAGAGTGGACATCAGGAATGACATCATTAGAAGCATAGGACATCAGTGGAACAGGCTTCCCAGAGAGATGTTGAATCTCTGTCTTTGCAAGTTTTTCAATACTTGCTTGGCTAGACAGAGCCACAAAGTATGATTTGGTGCTTGCTTAAGCAGGACTTTGGACTAACTGAGCACTCTTGCAATCAAAATTCTTATGACTCTGTGAGCCATGCTGCGTCTGAGCAACCCATGTGAGGCCTGCCAACATCTCTCCATGTTCACAATGTTAAATGCACCACTACAGAAGCATCAAAACCTCTGATTCCTGCACAAACACATCCCAGAACACTCTATGCACTGTCCAGTGAGGCAGCTACCAGGCTGTTTCCATGGCAGTAAAAGTGCAATAACCACACACTGGAAAAACTCACAGAGATGAACAGTAAATGACAGAAGCTTCCAGTTAGCAGAAGTATTTTTTTCTTTCTTTCACAAAATAACAGTTTCATCTGTGCCTGCTCAGGCCTAACCATCCAGGGAGATGCAAAGCACCTTCAGAAGAGGAGTGTAGGAAGTAAAATACACACCCCAGCTGAACACTAAAAATTACAGACTAAATAGAGAGATTGGCTTTATAGCACATTGTAATTCCCTCCCCAAGCCTCTCTGTCTTTCACAGGCAATGAATTACCTGTCTTTTTCTCTTTTTGCCCACTAGGAGCTAATGACCTTACCAGCTTTTTCATTGCTCACACCACCCATATGCTCCTCAGGTACTCTCCACTTTCTTTCCCAGATAGCCTAACTATTTAACATAATCAAGTTAACCTCAGACCACTGTTGCCTTTAGCACTGAAGATGCTGCATTTATTTCCGATTTGAAAAATGGCTCTCATAGCTGAAAGGCTGTCTGCTTTGTCCAACTATCTGCTGGGTATAATAAAAGATATTATCTTCCCATACAAACCTTTCGCCAGTTATATCCATAGATTATCATGTTTCAACAACAACGACACTTTTCTGAATTAAATAATTTGAAAGAACCATGTTTTAAAAAAAAAAATTCATAATACTCTCTTCCAATGCCACCCATTTCCATATGTGGAGGCACATGCCCAGACTGCCTGTAAACTTCATTTTTCAATGGAGCTAGGTGATATAAAACAAAGTTTAATTTACTCCAATTTGGAATGCTTCAGGTCTTAATCCTGATATAGGTCAAAACCTACTTCTTACAATCTGCTGAAGGCTGATGTAAGTCAGCCTTTGAAAGTTACCTGTCTGTCTTTATGAACTGCATCAATCTCAGACTACTCAGTCCAAACATAAGACTTTGTTGTAGCAGATTTCTGTGCTCTTGGAAATTGCAGAGCTGAGCAATTTATATTAGTCAGATGGTCTGTCAAACCTGTATTCTTTAGGCTACTGATCTTGATTGACAAGGAATCTTTTTAAACATTTAATTTTTACTGATTTTAAATCAGCCCATTAGATATTTGCTGTAAATGCAAGGGAGCTTCTGAGGCCAAAAAGAAATCACTGTCCTCTCTTGATGGACTGTATGCCATGTCACAGATATGTCATTTCAATGCAAGACTAATTTAAGATGAAAATCTGAATATTGTGTTAAAAGGATTGAAGCAAAGAATAGTTAAAATACACTAAATTCTTCAACTTTTGTGCTTGTTTATAAACCAATTATAGTCTTGCTAGAAGCCAGCACCGTCTTTGGAGCTGTTCTGGATTTTCATTTTCAACAGTTTCTCTGTAGGTCAGAGTTCACTATAAGCTGCTTCACTGTATAATGAACCAAGCCAGAGGGGGTGGCTTAGTAGTCTCAGTATCCACTTTGAAATACACAGACGCCCTGGAAACAAAGGTTTAAATTCCAACAGGGCTGACTCAACCCTTCTACTTTTTGAGGCAGATAAATGGTGTGCAGTGCACTAGACTATCTATGGACCTCTCTGGTAAGGTGAGACCTGAAAAAGAGACATGCAATCTACTCTGCACACATGAAAGGGCTTACGGCCTTTTTCTCAAGGACAAGTTTGTTTCAAATTCATGTCCAAAAGTTTTCAGCTCCAAGAGCTGTGCAGTTCAACCTGTATTGCTTTTCTGAGTGACTGTTACCCCCTGAGTTAGACTGACTGCATTTCAGCTTGATCCAAAGCCCATCACAATTAAGGTTGTTCTTTTAACCTTTATATTGATTTTTTTTGGTGTGACACCTTCCATTAAACTCTAGGTGTCCCCCCCCAGCCCAAATATTATTAAAGACAATCCCTGTGGTACACGATATCAGAAGTACAAATGCATGTGTAATACCATATATTCATGACCTCTTGGATATGCAACTGTGCACACACCTAATATGAAAATGAAATCAAACAAATGTGATTCAGTCCTTCCAGATACCTCAGCCCACTTGTCCCAGTTGTGTAGCATATTAGCATTCATCTCACAGCGATTTGCCTACAGAAATTTTTCAAGATGAAAGTTTGATGCATAAGAAGAATCTCAGGACAGAGCGGTTCCCTTAGCAACCTTGCAGCCAGCTCCAGCAGCCCTGACCCAGCTACAAAGCCCTTCACAAGCAGAGGAGATACACTTAATGACAGCTGGATAAAATTTGGGAGTACTGATAAACTGCCTTCTTATCTGGAAAACACCTTTGAGGAATATTATCTTTATTGACTTGCTTAAAAAAAAAAAAAAGCCCACAAACTGCTGCTACAAATTAGTACACAATAATAAGCAGCAATACCAATTTATTAGTGTGCCCTCCCTCTCCACCAGTAAAGCACCTGGGGCACTGAATAACAGAGTAAAAATAAACACAGCATAATTAATTAACACTGATTACACTTCCTCCCCTCTAGACCTTCTCGAACATAGCTGTTTAGTCCTGTCTGTCTCACCCATGGCTCTCTCCATGCCACCTACACCTGGTAGCCCCTAGCCACATCCCCAGCTCTCCATTTCCTCTGCAAGCTCTGGCCTTGCCCCATCTTGTGTCTTGGAATCAGTGCACAACTATGTTCTTTTCCTATTTTTGTACCTTCCCTCCTTCCCCTGCCACCATTTTATGGAAAAAAGGCAAGTTTTGTCTTTTGTTGGACAGGGAAATCAATTATGGGTGTGACTGAATTGGAATAGCAAGGAAATATTTAGAGAATAACATGCGCAGATGTTGCTATGATTTCTCAGGTCTTTCTTTCTGCAATGCTGAAAAAAAGTATTATCAAATTTTGGCTTTTAATGACATATTCACATGGTATCTCTGGGCCAAGTCTGAGCCTCCTGGTTGACTTCTGTGTTGTATAAATTAAGAAAAATAAAACATCTCCTCTACAGAGAAGTTGATGGCCTTGACCTCTCTGCTCAGTTACAAGGTGCTACCTTCTATCCAAGTTTCCACATGAGTTTTGTAAGTCTTCCTAATTTCACCCTAGGGCTGACTCACAGACAAAGGCAAGCTTTAGCAGGTAGGGATTACGATAGAAAATTTTTGACGTGGTGGTGAATGTGCACATGGAACACAAGGGAGGTTGGAGAGAGCTTTTGTCTGACACAACACAAGGAAAGCCATTTTCTATAGGTCAAGGTAATCCCTTCCCATCGTCAAGATAATACTAACAATTTAAGAATATTAAATTGTTATGTGTCAGAAAAAAAAGGCCTTTAGCATCCTAACTTTCTCCAATGTGCACTTTTTCATTCTTAGCCCCTGTCTCTACATGCCAATCTCTGCAAGGATTAACCAGCAAAATCCCCACTGGAGACTACTGTGCCAGTGCACAAACACATGAGAAATTGGCAATGCCTTCCAGACTCTTAGAAATAAAAATAGGAAAGAAAAATTGTGGATTTTTTTTTATATGTTATAATAGCTATTGCATGATGTAAACAGCTACATGTTGCAACAAATTTGAATGAAGCTTGTAGTTACCTCCATTGCATTATTCATATTACTATTAAGAGAGAATGATAATGAAAAAATCTTAGCAAGTTTATAAAATTCTGATGGTGTTGGACCTCCTGTACTCCAAGATAAAAGTTACATATGTAAACAGAAAATCTGCATGTCAAAGGGAGATATTCCCTCTCACAGCTAGTGTTAGGCAGGAAACTGTAGAAGTTGTGGCTGAAAAATGAGCACTGTGTACTCGTGCAAGACTGTGGCTGGAGATGTGACAGTGCATGTGACAGCAGCTTCAGCATTCCTTCACGCTGGGGTGAGCATGAGCCTTCTTTCCACAAATTTGAAGGCATTGTTTGTGGAAAAGATGAGGTTTTTTTAGGACAAATACGTTCAGCCTAAACCGCCACTCATTCTAAATCTCAATTCTGCATCTGTAGATGTTCAGAAACAGATATTAGTAAGTTTAGATTAAATGCTGATAAATAGATCAAACTTGCTTCCACATCTCATGTTATTTAAAATTATTTTCCCAGCTCACTTGACAGTCTCAAAAGCTAAAATATATCCCTTATTGCATGTAGATACACATACACAGTTTATAATTTCAAATCATCCGTTCCCCTTCAGATCAGCTGGGCAAAGTTCAGGCACAGGCAGAGGAGGTGGCTGTAAAATTGTAATCGGCCCTGGCTGCCGCAGCTTTGGCACAAATGCTGGTTTTTGCCTGTCCTTTCTCCTGGAAGGGATGGGAGTAGGCACCTGAGGTACCCTCAAAGCAGACATCTCCCTCCCTACATAGCTGGATGTGCCAGCCCTGTGGTTGGGGTCAGTGTGTCATGCTGGAGGAGATTTCACCAGCGTGGAGAGAGACAGACAGGCGTGTCACGAGGCCACCCTCCATGTCTTTACCTTCCTCCTCCTTCCCCATGCTGTTTGTGTGAGGGCACAGATTCATAGGGAGAAGGGAGGAGGAGACAGCACACCTATACATCCACCTAACACCATCAAAAATCTTCTGGAGCCTCCAAAAACCACCGAAACTTTGCAGGCCTCTGCACCATTCAGTCCACTTCCTTCTCTCCCGTCTCCCCAGATGTTGCCAATTCCTGTCCCTGATATCTCTGCCCCAGCCAACACATGCCTTTCCACACAATCCCTACACTGCACCTGGGTGTTGGTTTCACAGTGGGTTTGCCTGTGCACTTGACGTAAATATTTCTGACCTCTGAGCAAAGTACTCCTATATTGCCCCTCTGATGTGTTAGCTCTGACCGTGCTCTGCCAGCCCAAGCTCTTGCTGAGAAGCCACAGGGAGCAAGTTGGAGCTGTCAGCTGTGCCCCAGCCCCACAGCACCACGATGCCAGCCCTGAAAAGCTGACAAAAGCTCTGGCCATGAAAGCTGCTGCAAAAAAGAATTTACAGTCTCGGCAGACAGGCTGAGCAGAGGTTTATGAGAAGGGAAACAGGAAAGCAGAGAGAAGAAAAATGACAGCCCAACACAGAGGACATCAGTAATGTCTTCAGAGCTAGATGTGCTAAGATGGACCTGCATCTCAAAAAGGACAGGGTATGGCTAGGGGACCATGACTCACAGAATGCAGGGCTGTAAGATTTTATGGTAAACCACATGATCCTCAAAAATGTTGAATTTAACTCTCTAAACACCTAGCTCAAATAAAAAAATAATTTAGGATGTAACAGTCTGAATAAAACATTAGTATTAAATATTCACAATGGTCCCTTCTGAGTTTATAAGCCCTGACTGTTGAAAATTTTAGACAGGGATGTGCCACCTCTGAAGTAGGCCAAAATAATTACAGCATAGATGGTGAAATATATATGGGATATGAGAAAAGGCATCCTTGCTAATACAGTGCACTAAATTCAAATTGATTGAAGAATTTAAGAAAGATATTTGCAATATTTCATGTAATGGAAATTGAAAGAAAAAAAATGCGTCTTTCTCAGATATCCCAGTTTTGTGTTGTTTTGCTGGTTAGAAACAGCCCAATTTGTTTTATGATACCATTTGTTACTGTACCACAAGGTCCCAATAAACATTCTAATAAACATCATAACCCAAGAACTCATCATCTCTGGTTATGTCTCCATAAAAATTTATGACAGCATCATTCTGCCAGGGTTTCTGACTGATGAACTTAACTTAGAGGGTTATTTATGAATTTTGGCTGGGGGACACATATTTGTGGAACAGTTAGATGCAGCTGGCTAATCACATCCTCCCCACACATCCACAGTGGAAGCCATCTAGACTTTTCTTTGGACATTTTGTGCCTTCTGCCTCCCACAGTGGCCTGTGCAAAAGGGGATGAGCAGTGGAGGGATTACAAGCCTGAGCCTGAACTGCAGCTCAAGCCTGTGGATGAGACATTGTCCGTACCTGGACATCTCCCTGCTGGCCACAACTGCTGCTGAGTGACTCCTTCTAGACACCAGAAGGTGAATTCCAATCCAGGCCTGCTGCTTATTGCTTTAGATGTATCTAGAACCTGCCTCACCTTTATGGTTTAAACACTGATGAGAAAATGCTTAAACTGACTTTACCCCACAACCCAGCTCTGTTCTTTCCTCCCAGTTCATAGCTTCAGCTGATGGTTTTGCACCAAGTCATGTTGAAGCAGCAGGATTACTTTCGTGTATGTCTTAACAATACTTAATGCCATCAAAAACTTTGAAATAAGCTCTGGTATAAAGGCTTTCCCAGACTACAGAAGTGAAGGAGGAGTTCTTCCAACAGTGGAGACTGGACCTGCCTGTGGCTCTGAGCTTGGTGAGAACCAACAGCACCAATGGAGCAATTCGTAGGTGGGGTCAGAAAAGCAATGAGCAAGAAAGAAAAGGTCTTTCTGTCAGCCGTGGTGAGGAGATTAGACATAGTGAGAGCCCAGTCCCAGTGCTCTGGGCAGGTGCTGGGTGTCCTCAGCTTCCATTTGCCACGGCATGGCGCGTGAGACTGGCAGCCTGCATGAGCACTCAGCTCCATGCAGTAGCATCCCAGGGAGCTGCTGCTCAGCCTCCTCTTTTTAACTTCCATTCATCTTCAATTTCAGTTGCAGCATGAAAAGGTAAAATAGGAGGAAGGGATTTGATGCACACAGAGATAGGTCAGTTTCGTAGTGGCAACAATCTGCCAAATTCCCAATATTAACTGGCCGTATTTGTCACCTCAGTTGAAAAGAGACTTTATCAGGAATGTGATTTATATAAGAGATTGCTGGTTTTATACCTCTTTATACAAAGTAGGCAATCTTGGAATAAATCAGCATTAAAGCATTTAAACAATAAGTTGTTAATTCATAAAACAGTAAGTCAGATTCCACACAAGCCAAAATCAGTCACTGTCAGGTTCTGATCACTTGGTAGGAGTCTCAAGGCAATTTCTCTCACATCTGTGCCTTAAAAATAGATTTATCTCAACACATGGGGGATTTAGCTCTGATTCTCATCAGGAAGAGGTCCATTTCCAGGCCATTTTTATAGCAAAGTCATAGTCACACACAGAAGTAGGTTTTTTATTAGGTTATTGGCTTGACTTTTTTTGTTTTTGTTTTTTAAAGGAAATGTCACTGTTTTATTTTTCATGAGTATTGCACCACAGAGACCAAAGTATATGGGCTTCACCACTGTGCCTTCATTTGTAAGTTGTTCTGTG
This sequence comes from Promerops cafer, assembly GCA_013398275.1. Classification (NCBI taxonomy): domain Eukaryota; kingdom Metazoa; phylum Chordata; class Aves; order Passeriformes; family Nectariniidae; genus Promerops; species Promerops cafer. The sequence goes on along the minus strand of VZSE01007196.1, from coordinate 2,488,574 downwards.
GCTCAGTATATGACTGTTTTTTACTACATTGGCTTATGCAGCTTTTTCCTTTTCAATTTTCTTAGTGTTACTTCCTACTGTACAGCTTAAGACTAAAAATAAAGAATAAAAATGACAATAAAGGCTCCTAGGGAAAAACAAAAGGGAGGAAACATGAAAAGGACTTGAGAAGAAAAGGGTATAAAAGCACGGAGTACAAAGGAACCTAGAGTTGAAAAGATTATAGAATTAAGGGGGAAAACGTGCTAATGTAATCTTAAAAAAAGGGAAATGATTCAAATGAAAAGCCATCAAAAGGAAGATAAAAGGAGGAACATTAAAAAAAGAAAGAGATATTTTTAGATATCCTGTTTAACATGAGGGGCCACCCTCAGGAAAGCCAGATGTAGTTTACTGAAATTATTATCCTAATAAAATGAGTAACAGAACAGAGAGCACCATAAAAACAGTTTTAATGGAGAACACAAAACAATCTTCTCCTTCCTTGTTGGTAACACCTTTGCTTTGAGCACAACTCTTGTAAAGGATACTGGCATTGCCAGCTTGTTAGTTCTCTGCCAAAGCAATGCCTGTGCAGCTCATACATACTTTTCTACATCAAAAATTCACTTTTCCTACCTAGAAAACATGGGACTTGTTTCTCCCTGAGAAGAACATGTGTATTAAGGGCCACTGGGGACCAGTCCTCAAGTCCTCTGTATGTGGAGAGAGTGATGGGGATGCAGCCCTGCAGAGTGAGAGCAGTGTCCCCAGCCCTGCCTGCTCACTGCCCTTTCCCCAGGCTCATCCCAACAGGTACCTTTATTTATGTAGATGCTCTTAGCAGGGTTAAAATCAAATGGCCACTCTGAGGGCAGAAAGGGAGAATCAGTTCTGCCTAGTAAAACACAGTCATTAATTTTCTACATTATAATCTTTCATTACAGTGGAATATTTAAAGCTAAGAAGTTTTTGTTTTTTCCTCTGTTCATATCCCCTATTTACAGAATTGTCTACATTTCCTGAAATACTATATTTTTGCTGGAAATCATTAAGTTTCTCTTAATTTCAGAAAAGATCTGTAAAAAGAAGTCTAACACCTCTGTTCAAATGATATCAATATAAAAAAGTATGAGAGTGAGTAGTCCTATTAGTTAAATCTGCATTTCCCATTTCTTTTTACTGGGGCCAGAGTATAAAGCAGTTGAAAGGGCAGTTAGCTAAATTAACGAAAAAAGTTCATGAAGGACTATTAACCACAAAGGTGCAAACTCAGTTTTTGGCTTTGGGAGCCAGTAAGTTAAGTCACTAAGGCTACTGAAAACTGAAATACCACGTGGTTCTTGCCTCGATTTAATCTTGCTTCAGACCAGAGGGAGATGGCTTAGATGCACCACTGCATGCAGCCTGGCATTTTAATGTTGTAAAACCAGAAGACAAAGAACAAAAAGCGGCTTTTTGAAGGTATTTGTCATGGGGATTTCATTGCACCAGCAGACACAAGCTGTTGATGTTAAACGCACCATTAAGGGTTGGGAGTGTGATGTCCATGTTTTGCACTGCCACACAGAGCTCTGTCTAGGTTAGAGAAGGAGGTCGTCGGTGGAGCAACTTCTCCTTAGGTCTGCACACGTGCAAGGAAGGGCATTGACAAGGAAGGTAGAAGGACACTGAAATATTCAGAAGTGATGGGTGCAGTTCCCAGACAAGCTGGGCAGCTGCTTCTGATGTTCATGAAAACTTTCACACCATGGGTTACACACAGCCAAATCCTATCAGTGGCTGACCTAATCATTGCTGGGGTGAGAATAAGGGAGGGGGAGAAAGGCTGAAATCAGGGCAGCCTAGACAGCAAGGGAATTAAAGGTTAAAAACAGTCCACTGTCAAGCTGTATTTGACATTTCCCACATGCAAACCCCTGGTAGTTTAGAGCATTCAGGAGCAGGTATAACATCTTATTTCTACCCATGGTCTGATGTTGAAGTTGGGTTACATCTCTGACAAACCCCAGCCAAAAAGCACTGGGAATGAGACTGCTGTCATCTAGGGAAGGACCCAAACACCTCTGTCATATGTGGCACCATGCAACCAAGATGTGGAGCCTAACTAGAGAAGTAATGATGATGAATCCTACAACCACAGACTGCTTACCTTGTGGGGTGATGTGTGTTTGAGTAAGATCACTTATCAAATACACTAGAGAAAAATGAGAGGAATAGAAAAATAGTCTGCTGGCGAAGCTCACTGCTGATCACAAGTGGATCTTTGGTGAACTATTTGGCAATATGCAGGGGGGACTGAATGGCATGCAGCTGGCAATTTCTTCCAGAGTGAGGTGTTTCAGGAGCAGACAGGAAAGGATGACAGAGAGAAAGAAATCAGAAGGTATTGGCTGGTTTACCAGTTCAGGACGACAAGCCTGGGATTCCTCCTGAGCATGTCAATCTATTAAGGTAGGACTGTGGCTCCCTGAGTTAAAAAAAAATGGTTCTGACTATTGGCATCAGTATAATGATTCTGTGAAAAGGAAAATACATGAAGCATTTCCCAAATGGTCATGCATATGGTTATGCTTGACTTCAAAGCTGAGTGCATTTCTGTGACCTCTGTCCCCGCACTCTCCCTTTTCCCAAGGGAAGAAATTCTCCGATTCTTTTGCACCTTTCTTTATGCTCCTGATGTTAACTCCATTCTTCTTCAGCAACATATTCTCCTTTCTATAAGGAGTCTGAAAGCAAACTCCCATGTGAAGAATGGTGTCAATATTCCCCTCTACAACCTCCTTGTCTTTAAACAGTAAAATTGTTGACACATGGCTCAGAATATGAATATTTGATCAAAATGAAGCTTCAGTGATTCCAGAAATTTCACGTCCCCAAGCATCTTTTTGGCAGATGGCCAGTAATCATCTACATTTTTTTCCATTTGGATCCACCTTGTTTCAGGTTTAATGCCCTTAGAATAGAACAACCATTATGGAAATTAGTTAGCAGCTGCTGTACATCAATGTTTAGAAAATTAATATTACCCACACTACACAGCACAGAAGCTGAATTTTAATGAAGCATGGAAACTATAAGCAAATTGGCCTTTCACCTCATCAGAGAAATAGTCAAACACTACTTTTTCTGAGAAAACTTACAATTTTTGCCAGAATTCTCTGGACATGATAACAGAAATACAGTATTTTCGTTATAACAAAAAGAATTAAATGCTTCAGCAGATTAAAGACGACAATAGAATCTAAATTATTACATCTTCTTACTGCTAAGCTTTAGAAATATTTTCTCTTAGTCGTATAACAGTGGAAATTACAATGCTTTATGATAACAGCTCTAACACATGAAGAGAAATGATCAGATATACGCTGGGAAGAAAACTGATCTAAGCAGTCAGTTGAGGTTTGAGGTTTCCTCTGGCTTAGGAGCCATTACCAGCCCATACCAAGGAGGCAGCAGCATCAGTCCCTCACTGACTTTTTGGTTGCTAGCTTCTTCGCTTTGCAGATTTTCATCCTCATTTTCTTCTCCTTTTTATTGAACTCTGGAAAACTGTTCGATTCTGACCTCTGTAATTTAAATCATATATCTTCTTTTATATTCTAAGACAATTACAACTAGATCATAGGAAAAACAGAAGGGGTGAATTTATTATACTCAAGCAATGTATCATGGACATTTTAATTTCAGCTAGAAGCATTTGGTTAATGCATTTTTCTCTTCTTTAAAAAAAAATTACAAAAACTGACTTGGAAAAACTTGCACGGTGTCTTTCTGCAAAGACTTTCTAAAAACAATTTTATAGCCTTTTTAAAACACCATCCTAGCGTGTGTTTCTGTGCATGTACTTTTGTAGTGTTGTGCATTTTGTAAACATGCATCAAGACTGCCAGTATAAATTTACCTTGAGGGTACATTTATTCTATAAATGGCAACGAGTACAAGAAAGTCTTTTGATGGAAAGTTACGCAGTTTCTAGCAGAACTACTTACCAGAGTACAAGTTAGAGGAACAGGTCTGAATGCTGTAGTAGCCAAATTTAGGTTTTACTCACATTTAGTTGGCAATAAAAAAGGCCTGAAACTCTCAAAAGTTAATAAATGTGAAATAAAAAAAGATATCAGGAAGACATTACAAGGCTCAAATAAGTATACTATAAGCTGACTCACCTGGCTGCAGCAGGAATACTTCGTGTGTAGGGATTCAAATTAATGGTACTTTGGATGAATAAGAAAGTCTGCTTATCATTTCCCTCAGACACAATGCTGATTAGAAGACTGCAGCAGAACCATAAAGTGCTATAAAATTACTTAAAGGTCATCGCATGTTGTAATAAACTGTAACCTAATTTATTTTTTTCTTTAATGCTGACATGAATCTGTTGAAACGAAAAAAGAAGGTAACTTTCTCAATTAATGTCAAAATGTTCCATTTTATTTTATAGGTTGTTTTACCCATTCTAAGTTGAAATGATGCTTTATTATGGTATCATTTTATGAGCCCAAAGAGACATTTTGACATTTAGCATAATCTTCCAGAAAATCAGTAGAGAAATGCTTACAAAAGGTGTACTGAAACAAAATGTAGGAAAGATTACATTATAAATAGGAGTGGTGAATAAAGTATTGTTTTTTCCCCACTTCAGATGTGGGGGCTGTATTTCCCCCCACTTTCTCTATACTCTTCAGCACTGTCTTTGAAATAAAAGGCAAGCAACTTGCAAGAGACCTTTGAAAAGCAATAAAAATCCTTCTTCAGACTTCATTTTCGTCTCGTTATTTTACCTGTAACCATTTCATGACAGTCTAGTGCAGAGGTATTATGGATTTCAACTGCAATTTATGGGCAGTCTCTGCTCCTTGCTGGGGCACTGTGGGTGAAGAGACGAGACATAAAGGGTTGAACAGTCTCACTTAAAGAGCCTCTTTCTCCCGGCCCACTCTGTGACTGGGCACTCAAACACCCCAATTCAGCCACCACAATGCAAAGGCGGCAGGATGCTGGCAGCCCCTCTCCCTCCCCTGGCCTTTGTCCCCTGCCCCTCTGCTGCTTCACCCCTCAGCTATAATTCATTGCCGTGGCTCATGGGCAGAGATGCAGAGCAGAGGTGACTGACATGCTCTGCTTTGGCTCTTTCAAGGTCGTGGCCACACAGTGCTCCCCCGCTGGCCCCTTCCCTGGCTCCCAGCCATTGCTGCCAGCGTGCCGGCCACATGCCCTGCACGTCTCTGAAGCCAAGGGGTGTTTAAAAATACCCCATAAGGTTCATTGAAGCCTGGTGCTTTAGGGACTGGCAGAGAATCAGTCATTCCTAATCAAAAGTTTTAATTTTCTTTTGAGCCACCCCGTAGGTCCCAGGAACAATCCTGGCTTACTCGATGTGTCTTTAGAAGGACATTTCTCATTTTCCTGTGCCCACTAGAGACCTAAGAGCTGGAAGCGACACTGGGAAGATGCTTTCTTCTGGAGGTAGAGGTTTGAGGAGTGGAAGGCAGTGGCAGTGGTCTGTGGAAAGATCCCCAGGAATCAGGGCTAAGCCCAGATGGGTCTCAGTGTCCTTGGATCTTCATCTCTCCTCACTGGCAAGGAAATGTGAGGTTGTACTTCACTAAGTGTTAATCACTAAGTGCTGACGTCATGTCAGGGATTTCTCTGTTTTAACAGCAGCTGTTTCCAGGGACCTTGTAGCAGCTCACAGTTGCCTAAGGCCAAACAGTGGCTCCTGTCTGCCAATGGACATCAAATGTTTTAAAGCACAGGATGTGTGTGTGGAGCCAGCAGTCCAGAAGGGTGAGGGCAGAGGTGTAAAGAAAGGCCACTGCCAGTTCTGCCCAGGGGTTCAGTGCCAGAGGTGCCCTGTGCCATGTCTGGGGTTGGGAAGAGGTGGGGAGAGCAAGCCATGGAGGGCTGGTGAACTGTGACTGTGAACACAAAATTCAATCCCTACACAGCTGACATGTTGTCTGGGATCCCCAAATAAACTGTGTTGGGCTGTGTTAGAAAACGGACCAAGACCTACAGTGTGCATGGTGAGTGGCCAAAGACAACTGCCCAGAAAGCCCACCATGGGGAGAAGGTGTGGAGCTCACACCCAGAACAATGCCACTCTTTTCTTGCACTAGGAAGGAGCAAGTGGAGATAGCACCATCCCACTTCTGTACTCACTTTGGAGATCTGGACCTCAAGTACGTCGGGCTGGGGAAAAAGTCTCCACCAATCTCAGCACCACAGGAAGGGTGTTTGACTGCTGGAGGGTCAGAGAGGGACGTGGTGGATAATCATCATCTCCTCCTGCCAGGTATGTATTATTCAGGGTTTGGCATGGTGAGAGCCCCGGTCCCTGCAAGCTTGTCAAACTGCCAGCAGCAATTTTCTTTGGGAATTTAAACACTGTCAAGTGATACAGAGGCCAGTGAAACCATCGTTTTGGACAAATAAACTTTCTGCTGAGTGAATTACCTTTGGTTTCCCTGTAAAGCTCAGGTATTTTCTGCTCTGGTGCTGCTTACTGGAAAAGCATGAAAGTGTACTGATGGAACAAAAGGAGAGGAGGGGAAAAAAGAGGAAAAAAGAGGAAGGCGTGGGTGTTGCACAGTAAAAGGCAAATATTAGAAGAGAGAGCATATAACTGAGGTATAAGGCTGGAATCCCCATTGATCCAACGAGGCTCACAAGCTGCTTTCTCACCATGTGTTAAATCACCAGATCCCTTCCCCAGCACACCTTGTAATGCACAGCCAGCCAGTTTTCATCCTGAATGATACGCTTGCAAAATCTCCAGTAGGCCTCATTAGCAGGGAGCTGCTAGCGTGTGCAGACGTGTTGCATTGAACTTGTATTTCACAAGCACATTTTTAACGTCCTTGCTGTGACTGCAGCTGCAATTTCGAAAGATTATACCAACTCCAAGTGACCGCAACTTCCTGTCTGCCCCAAAGGAGAGGGCAGCAGTCACAGGTCAGACAGGGCACGGGGGTTTTCTGCTTTTCTGTGTTAATAAGAAGGCAGGGTCTGAAGTGCCACTTTTGTAAAGAACACCATGTTCAGTGTTCCTCCAGCCCTGATGCTGAACTGATCAATACTAAATCTAAATTATAACGATGGCCCCTGTGAAGATTGCAAATGTTATGTCAACATGTCTTAATAGCTTTGGCTTCCTGAGCAGCCGTATTAGCTGCAACCTTCTCTGCTTCTGCTATTCTCTTAACTACTTCCACTTTTGGAGCCCCATCTCTAACAATACTGACCACTTCTTCCATCCTTCTTGCTCTCTTCTGCCAGTGGTGGCTTTCGTGCTGTTGGCTCCTGTCATGTGAGAGCTCTCCGACAAGGACATGCAAGAAAAAGAGATGAAGAGGGAAGAAAACAAAATTAATTCCCCTGCCTATTCTCCCCCTCCCTGCAACTGATGAACCAAAGAAGGAAATAATTGCTACTTTCTTTTAATAACACCACGTTTACAGAAATTTCCATAAAGATGGTTCAGAACGGAATGCATGGATTTCTTCTCTGTGGGGTGTCAAAAACGGTTTGCATTGTTCTGTAATGTAATGTTATTAGTGCTCCATCTAATTTATATTTGCATTTCCCTGTCTCCAGGGCAAATTTTTACAACTCACTTGCAAAGTACTAAATGAAGAAGTGCTGCAGTGCTAAAGAACATTTCCTAGCAAGCTTCCAAGCCATTCATTAATTGCCAAGGGGCCAAACCTGAAAGGTGTTGAAGGACTCCAAAGAAACCCTGAGTTTTTTCCATCCTCATGTGGAGTGCAGAGCACACAGCACTGCAGAAGTGTTTTATCATTACAGTTGTAACATGGGAAGTGGAAGTGAACAGACTCTGTGTCTGTAGCCTGAATTTACTGTAAATGGGAAGGATTGCCTCCCCACTTACCATTGGCGAGGAAGTTGAAAGTGGAACAGAGGCAGGTGAAAGATGAGTGACAGCTGGAAAATCACCATTTTTCTGAGGTGTCTCACTGCCAGGGCATGTCTCACACACACATGTATGGTGGGATAGTTTAGGCAAACAAGCTTTCATTAATTGAATACTTACAAACTCTAAACTGTACAAATACTCATTGTAGCAGAGTTTCTCCTGCCAGTTACTGCATAGGCATAGGGTCTCTATTCCATTGGAACAATACAGGGAAGACAGGAAATAATATTAATGTTATTAATGAATTATTCTGAAGTAGCTGTAAACTCTCCTTTATGTGCACTGGGAAGCAGATGCCAAGAGATGTAAATGACTTGCTCAAAAGTCAGATGGGATGTGAGTGGCAGTGGTGAGGAGGACATGAATCCCATGAATCTCAGTCGCATTCTTTATGCTCAAACTGTTTTCCACTTTTCAAATACAATCAATATAAAAAGTATAAGTATCTGTACATAAAAACCCCTACATAAATTACACACCACCAAGTGGATTCTTAATTCTGAGACTAAGTGTACGGTATTTCAAGAATTTGCCCAGCAGCTCAGGTCAAGCTAATTTGGGTATAATAACAAAAGCTGCAGACACGCCTGAATAGTCACCAAGGGACAATTGTTACTTTCTTCTTCCAGAAAAGAGCTCAGGCTTCACAGCCTGTGGAAGAAAAAAATGTACTAAAAATCACCAGGGCTGGGAGAGAAAGAAACATAATGTGAGGTTTCTGCTATAAATACCTGATCAAAAGGCAAGAAAAGAAGAAAGCAGCAGCTTCCTAACCTTTCTGGGCAGCAGAAAATCGTGATGATTTCTGTGCCTGTGATGCCAAGGTGGCTGCTTTGCTTTCTAACAAGGGAGTATTATAGTCCAATTAAAACAGGATAAGCTTGTTCCACCTGTTCTTTAATGTCAATAACTCAAGCCTGCAGTTTATGGCAAACTCCATCCACATAATGGGGAAGCGGCACCTGCTTAAACATCAGGTCTTAATTTAGATAAAAATCTTTATGGATGCACCTCAGATTTTGTTTCATTAAGATGACTCTGCATGCTTCACTGGGTGCTAACCTTTCAGATATATTTGCAAAGCAGAAAAATGTAATATTTCAAGACTTAACCGTGTGTCTTACTTGGTAACTGAAGCTTTATGTTCCAGTACTTTAAGAAAACACTTAATTAATTCAAAGTAAGGAATCAGAATCATGTCTTTTTTTCTTAATAGAGATTCAAAGAATCCATCCACCTGTTCAAAACAGAGGACGAGCCAAAATTTCATGTTGGAGTAACAATTATGTCTGTCAAAGAAACAACTTTTCTCTCTACTCCCCCTTTTATTTGGCCCATCCTTCCTGTTCTGGAGTGAAGATATAATCTGTAGAACCAGTCTTCAGCAAATCCAGCAAGTATAATTTGCAAAAATCACACCAAGTTAAAAAACAGAAACTAATTTCCACTTCAGCAGCTTGAAGTTTATATCAGAGGTGAAGCAATGCAGACACTTGTGTTTATAAATATTATTGAGCCCTAACACATAGTGGAAGTTGTATTTTAAAACTGAGATAAACACTGGTCAAGGGAATGTCCTGTTATGTAACTGTTTGGAGTCTAAAAATAATGAGAATGGCTTTCACAGTGGAAAAGAACATCCATCTCAGGGCTGGCCTCTCCCTTTGTTCGCTCATCCATCAATCCACCTCTTTCTGTTCCTCTGGCTTTGGTGGTCAGCAAGCAATTTTCTCTTTGGCAGGAGGGTTTCTGCATGCTGGTGGCAAACATCTTGCCACTCACAACAGTGAGATTCTTATAAGGAAGGAAAACCTTTTACAGCATCCTCATAAATGATGTTTCTATATACTGGTGTCCTAAGGTCAATGAGATTGGTTGGAGACTATATGCAGCCTATAACATTTAGGATCAAATCCCTGGGATAAGAATTTTATAGCTGGGCCGTGTTTTCAAGAGGAAGACCAGAAAATCACAGTAAAACATGGAAACTGACCTTCAGCTCAATATTTTCAGCTTCTACAGGCTGGGTACCTGCAGGCTTTGATTAAGACTTTCAGTAGACCCAAAGTCTGGCTCGGCATGAAGAGTGCCTAAAAAAATCCCTGAAGATCATGCACATGGCAAGACAAAGGCCCATTGTCTTGGGCCCTTTTTCTGGTTCACCTCCTTGGCTGCATATATGTGTCCCTATGTTCTTTGAAGGCTTTCTTTTCTCAAGTATTTGCTTCAGGTATAGTCCTGCAGTTCTGCCCCAGAGAAGACCCTCACCATGGTCTATGGAATTTGCTAAGCTGATCAAACAGACAGCACACAAAGAATTTTTTCTGATTGAGTCATGTGCAGAAGTTTCAATGCAGTACCTGCTGGCTTAGTTTGGACCAGATTAGTGGCACCTGGAGCTAATGCTGCATTCAGGGGGAGAAAAATCCACTGATGTGATGCTTTCAGCAGCATAGGAACAAGGAACTGATGTCTGGCAGTAATACCCGATGCCCTCACAGCCACTGCTTCAGTGGCTGAGCAGGGCCATGGACATCTGGGACACACACAGTAGATAGGTCAGAGCAGTATTTGGTACAGGCATTCTGCCTTAAAATTGCCCGAATTTTCACACAGGTTAGAAAGGGTGGGCAAACATTTGCAAATGAATCCCCTACAGATCCTAGTCTAGACAAAGCCAGTGAATGGGTGTTTAAGTTGGATTTGGAGGATTTGGCAACCAGCCAGGCCACTTCTTCCCTATTTGTAGCAAACTGTTAAAAATAGGATAAGGTTCAGAAGGCTCAGATCTGCCCTTCAAAAAAATCCATATAATTGAGGAGTTTCTCTCACTGACACGTTTCTATTTCTGTTGTCAAAAGGAAAGAAAAACTAATAATGTTGGGGTTTAATAACAGAATATCCCTGACATACAGAAGGTCTTTAGATTTTGATTGGGAGATTACAAGGTAGGCTGCTGTTACCTGTGCGTAGTAAATGGTGCACAGTGAAATCATAACTGAAGGGCTGAGGTGCAGGTCAGACATGCCACAAATAAAAAAATAAAAGAGTGGGACTGCTATAATATCTTTCATTTCTCTTTCACCCTGCAGGGATTTAGGAACAGTAATAAGTAAATAGGTTTACAGCTGTCCACAGCTGAGGGGTTTTTGATCACCAATATGGCTATATTTTACAGACATGATAAGTTTAGGACCAGGGTTTTTTAATGATCAGAACTGGTCCAAATTTCAGCCTTAATATCTCAACAGAAGTTCAAAATTACTGTCTAAAATACCAACAAGAATTAAAGTGGTAAAATACCCATTATAGGACCTGATTTGCTGCTTTGCATCCTTATTATTGGTGGCAATCAAAAACAAAACAAAAAAAAGTACTCATCTTAAAATGGAAGCTCAGTGTTATAAATAACAATTCCCTGTGAGATTTTTGAAAGATATGCATTCAGTTTACTGAAAAAAACCCATATTTTTCTTTCTGTCACCAGAGTAGAGACAATATAACTACACATGAACATCCCGCATTCTGACTCAAACACTTCCCTGGAGAATTTTCAGTTAAGTTTTTATTTTACAATTTTTATAGTCAGCGATGATACTTAAAGCACAGAAATAACACAGTTTAACTTGAAGTTATTAGGCTAAATCTCCACTCTTGATCAAAAAATCTTGACTTGACTTTAAAAGTGAGTGAATTCATGTGGCATTTATGGTGCAGGAATATGTAGGGAGTGTTTGGATGTCATTTTTATAAGGACACTTCTTATAGTAACTGAAGCTGCTATAAATTGAATTATGGAATATGAAAGTCCTTAAGGTTTATGGCAGAGTTTGCGACTGCTGAAATGAAGACAAAGAACTTGAGATAACAGGTGTGTCAGCAGCACAGAGGCTAAGTATGATTCATTTTGTTGTAAAATTAAAATAGAGTATTTTCTGCAAATATTTGAATTCCATTGTAGGTGAATAAATACTGGTTTTCTATTAATTCATACTGAAAAAGATACTTTGCCTCTTTGATGTTGAATAGACTATATTGCACTATAAAGTTTTAGGGCTGTTATTTCTTTTGCCACTAATACTTTTACAGTTTCACAGCTATTACACTGCCATGCTCCTTGGACTTGAAAATATGTTCTGTGCACTGATCCCACAGAATCTGTTTATGCATTTCACTCTCCTGAGTTTGTTCATTAAAGCAGTAATTACTTGCAGGAACAGAGCTTGCCTTTTCAGGTCCTAAAACATGCTACTCTACTCTAATTAGGTTCTTTGAAGCCACCACATCCTGTAAATAATTCAAACATATCTGATTCATGCAAACACATCCAAATGACCTGTAAATGTAATTTCATGCACAACAGATATTGGGATACCAATTCCTAGATTTCTGCCTCTTCTGAAGTGCTGGGGATGCAACAGGGACGGGTGTTGTACTGGGATCTTTTGGGGTCAAGAAGTGTCTTGGTGTCCCAGACTCCTCCATGCCCACCAGGCAGGGTCCAGCTTTAGCTTCAGCAGCAAGACAACTTGATATTCACAGAATCACAGACTCACACAATAAGCTGAGTTTGAAGTAATCCACAAGGATAATCGAGTCCAGCTCCTATCCCTGTGCAGGACCATCCCCAGGAGTCACACCATGTGCCTGAGAGCATTGTCCAAACACTTCTTGAGCTCTGTCATGCTTGGTGCTGTGACCACTTCCCTGGGGAGCCTGTTCCATTGCCCTTCTGGGTGAAGAACCTTTTTCTAATACCCAACCTAAACCTCCTCTGACACAACTTCAGTCCATTCCCTCAGGTCCTGTCACTGATCACCAGAAAGAACAGATCAGTGACAGGACCTCCACTTCCCCTCATGAGGAAGTTGCAGACTGCAGTGAGGTCTCTCCTCAGTGTCCTCCAGGCTGAACAGACCAAGTGACTTCAGCTGCTCCTCATACAGCTTCCCCTCAAGGTCCTTCACCATCCTTGTGGCCCTCCTTTGAATGCTCTCTAAGAGTTTAGAGTCTGTTTGGTATTGTGGCACCCAAAACTGCCCCCAGCACTCGAGGTGAGGCTGCCCCAGTGCAGAGCAGAGGGGACAATCCCCTCCCTCGCCCAGATGGTGATGCTGTGCCTGATGATTCCCAGGACAGGGTTGGCCCTCTTAGCTGCCAGGGCACTGCTGGCTCATGTTCAGCTTGCCACTGACCAGGACTGCCAGATCCCTTTCCATGGCACTGCTTTCCAGTGTCTCATTCCCCAGTCTGTATGTACCATACCAAAAGGGTTGGTCCATCCCAGGTGCAGAATCTGGCATTTTCTGTTGTTGAACTTCCTATGGCTGGTGATTGCCCATCTCTCTAATTTGCTGAGGGCAAAGTCTGTTGTTGCTGAGTGCTGCCTGGCAGGGCCTCTCTGACTCCAAGAGAATCAACAGCTCCTTCCAGTTTCGTATTATCTGAAAACTTGCCTAGTATCCCTTCCAGTCCCGTGTCCTAGTCGTTCATTAGCACAGATGAATTTGTCAAGCAAGAATCTTAGCTGAAGTTTTGCAAAAGGCTTTGAGATCTGTGGTAGATAAGGAGAGGAACAAACTTTGGATGCTTGAAGAGGTGAGGTCAAGGCAAGTGTCAGCTGAATGATAAATATGATGACTGATACTGCATTTAGTTACCACAGGAAGAGGTATTTACTTTTGAAATAAAATTGGAGATATATTTAATGTCGGTGAACACAGTGCCTCTGTAAGACACCACAATGGAAGCTCTTCTCCCCCACACCCGAACAAATGCACCAAAGGTACCAGAAAAATACAGTAAAAGTAGTAGCCAGACCAACCCAGCAGTATGCTGCCCACTGACTCTGAAGCAAATTCAAAGCCATAAAAGTTACTCATTTCTATGGCCCGTCTAATCTCTGACCTGTCTATTTAAAAGGTGCTATTGAACATTACAGTACTGTCTTGTTGCTGCTGTTGTGGGTTCCTTTTTCTTTTCTTTTCTTTTCTTTTCTTTTCTTTTCTTTTCTTTTCTTTTCTTTTCTTTTCTTTTCTTTTCTTTTCTTTTCTTTTCTTTTCTTTTCTTTTCTTTTCTTTTCTTTTCTTTTCTTTTCTTTTCTTTTCTTTTCTTTTCTTTTCTTTTCTTTTCTTTTCTTTTCTTTTCTTTTCTTTTCTTTTCTTTTCTTTTCTTTTCTTTTCTTTTCTTTTCTTTTCTTTTCTTTTCTTTTCTTTTCTTTTCTTTTCTTTTCTTTTCTTTTCTTTTCTTTTCTTTTCTTTTCTTTTCTTTTCTTTTCTTTTCTTTTCTTTTCTTTTCTTTTCTTTTCTTTTCTTTTCTTTTCTTTTCTTTTCTTTTCTTTTCTTTTCTTTTCTTTTCTTTTCTTTTCTTTTCTTTTCTTTTCTTTTCTTTTCTTTTCTTTTCTTTTCTTTTCTTTTCTTTTCTTTTCTTTTCTTTTCTTTTCTTTTCTTTTCTTTTCTTTTCTTTTCTTTTCTTTTCTTTTCTTTTCTTTTCTTTTCTTTTCTTTTCTTTTCTTTTCTTTTCTTTTCTTTTCTTTTCTTTTCTTTTCTTTTCTTTTCTTTTCTTTTCTTTTCTTTTCTTTTCTTTTCTTTTCTTTTCTTTTCTTTTCTTTTCGTTTCGTTTCGTTTCGTTTCGTTTCTTTTCGTTTCGTTTCTTTTCGTTTCGTTTCGTTTCTTTTCGTTTCGTTTCTTTTCACCAATTCCTACACCGGTATGAAGAAAGCAATCCAATTTCTCACATAGCACTAAAATACTCACAAAAAACAATTTGTTGTTAACATCAACTTAGGCTACAGCTGAACACCCAAACATGAACACCACCTGTTTGTCTTTCATGTTAAGGGGACCACTCATGTGCTTCCAGCTATATGTTTTTAACAGTCTCAGTGGATCAGTCCCATTGAAGTGGAAGATTACTTAAAGACTTACCTTAAAGATCGTGATTCACATATGTCTTTTCTACTTGCTTAATTAATGTTAAACAACAGCTCCTTGAGAAGGCAAGAAAGTCCAAGTAGGGGTGATATCTTCTAGATATTAACAGTGAGTATAGAAAAGTATAAAAAAACATACAGTGAAGCAGAAGTTACAGAAATTATGATACATTGTTCATAATGACTAGAGAAATGTGATAGCTTAAGATACCTTATGAAAATGTTTAAAAAATTGGATGGAATACTTTCATTGTAATTATAACTTGATTTTTAATTCCATTGACAGAGTTTCGTTATTTAGACATTTCTAAGTCTTTACCTCAGAAATATTTTGTGGTTATGTCTTTTGAAACCACACTGAAGCCATTGCCGGGCTGGTGTTGATACCTTTTGACTCAAGAGTAGGGATCTCAACAGTCGTAGGTCTTTGAGCATGTTTGGATATGCTTTACATAATCAAAGTTTAAGGGAGTACAATTGCACAAAACAACAGTAGAATTTTTCATTAGAAAGATAAACCTAACAAGACAAAAAATATTTAGTGCTTAGAATTTGGAAAACAGACAAAATGTTCCTGTACATCCTATAAGGACCCTCCTGATTTTTTTTTGTGACACCTTTTCAAGCTCTAGCCAAGTTGCCATGTGACAATCTCTATGAGCTTGAGGATAGACAAAGAAGTGCCTAGTAAGAGCTACCTACTGCTCAAATGCACAAGAGCTCTGAAATGCATTTATTGAACTTGTTTTTATAACTCAAAGCCAATCTACTTTGTTCATCTTCCTATGAAAACGGCAGCTGAAGCACACAACTGTATAAGAAGCTCTTGCTACTTGCCTCATCAACAAAATCACAGGGCAGATGGGATTTTGTGACCTTCCAATTATATCCTAAAACCCTCCTTTCACTCAGTCCAACCTGCATGCACATGCCCACATCTGTGACCTTGGGAATAGCTGGGGAATTTGCCACTGTGTGAGTGCTTTCACATCTGCTGTGCTGTGGGGCTGGGTGCTGCTGTGTGCACCAGCCATGCTCACCGCAAGGAGAGGATGAGACAGATTTTGCAAAAGGTTATTGTGGGGTTGGATCCCATAACCTTGAAGGTAAGAGCTCTTCCTGCTCCATTATCAGAAAGACACTGGTTGGCACAATTAGTAATCTATAGAAAGGTTGCAGTAGAATTAAGCAGTCTAAACATAATATCTTAGAAACCCTGAAACTGTCTGTTTAAAATCAGCTGTGTTTAAGGGATTGGTGAAATACAAATTATTTTAAAATGAAGCTGACCTATAACTGAAGTATACCACTTCACCATTTTCTCTTAAACAAATCAAACCCCCAAGTACATAACTTTGTAAAATAGTGGGAATTTAGAGTCTGACAAATTATTAAAACCAGATAAACAGCTAATGAAAAGCAATACTTGAATAATCTACATTTCAAAAGCCAAAACACAGCCATGCTGTATTTTTCACAATTAGTTTTGCTGTCATGCTCATCCTGTGCAGGACTTAGGAGATCCACCGTAACAGCAAACTTTCCAAGCACATATTCTACAAAAGGCCATCTCATTACGCAGCCAATTAAAACGATTTGTTTGTTCATGATGGAATCTAATGTAGAGATTTGTTTTCTTCCAATAGATACCTTCTGTTAAGAAGCCAATTTGGCACAACTTTATAATTGTGCTAGTTCCACTGGGAGCTACAAAGAAGTTTGTGAAGCTGGTAATTCTTTAGTGCAAATGAACGAACAATAAAGACAAGACACTTATGAAATTTTCCACAGTGAAAATTCAGAAAAATTGTAGCATCTAATCTCTGTAGCTGGAGATTAAAAACCCTAGGACTGTGTTATATTGCCATCTTTATTGTATTACTTATGTTATAATATTTATGATGATATTATATTAACATATATATTATATTATCAGCTTTATTGTGGATGCATAAATGAACTCTTTTTCTTGAGGATTTTAAGACCAACAAATTGATATTGCAAAACCTTGTTCTTTCCCAAGCAAGATATCAAAGATGCCGCAAAAGTTGTCACAGTGACAAAGTTTTGGGCTCTGTTTCCTCAAATAAACACATTAACCAACAGAGCTAACCTGAGTATAAAATTCAGTAACTTATATAAACACATTTTAAAATTGCGAAGAGAAACCTGTAGAGCCTAATAGCCTTTGCTTGTGATGAATGTAAATAAAAATTTGCTATGAGGCACTCAGAGCAATATGCACCCCACACTGCGTAGCCTGTTCATCAAAACTACAGTATGTACAAACCTGCAGATTAAGTCATGAGGCATGGAGGGAACAGGAGGAAAGAGCCTGCAGTTTTCTAAAAATTAAGCTGAAACTGAACCAGGCTCATTTTCTGAGGAAAAAATAAGGGTTTCTGTAGCTCACAGTGGAGTTGATTTTGGCATAGAAGCTTAGCCAGTTTCATTGCTGCAATAGAAGCAGCAGCAATGAAACACAAAATACTCAGGTATTTTTTGGCTCTGAAGCTTGTTTTTCATTTCCTAATTTGGGTGGGGGAGTAAAGCAGTAGAATGAGGACCATCAATATGATCAGGGACAGACCTGATCTCCCAAAGCTGGTGAAGAGATTGACAGTCCTTGTTGCAAACCACATAATCCTGGAGGAAATGCTGAGAAAGCTTGACATGAAGAACTTATCATCCTTCTGGGCATGAGTGACTCTGCAGCAGTGTCAGCAAACTACATTATGGATGATTCTCACACTGCTATCAAAGTGATGAGAAAAGATGGATGCTGTTGGCAGTGATGGGGAGAGGGTGTCACCCCTGATGGTCCTTACAAGTTGTATTTATGGGCATCCAGAATCTCACACCCTTCTCTCCAGGACAATTATTATGTCAGGAGAGACAAAAAAATAAATGCTAGTACAGAAATATTACTAATGAAAAAAAAAAATACTAGTACTGTAAGTACTCCCTTTCATCTCTTCTCCTTAGCCCTGGGAATCCAGCCCAAAAATGAGGAGGGTGAAAGAGGTCTCTGACAGCTCTGGGGAAGAGCTGCAGCACACCTTGAAGGTAAGGAGAACTCCTAGTGTGAGACACAGGTTTCATGACAAGTGATTCAGTGGCCCAGGCCTGAGGGTTTTATCCACGCTGCAGAATTAATCAGAGAGCCATGTTTCCTTTTCTTGGAGGCAGAAGTTTGGTTTGTATCATTAGAAGATTAAAATTAGAAACTAAAAATGTGGTGTATGCTCATATACATCCAAAGGTAGGAATTTTCCTCAGGGTATTTAAATTGCCTCAAGCAGATCTCCTTTTATGGCCACAAGTGTGTGGAACTAGCATTTCCCTTACCTTGTGACTCTGTCATCTTTTAAATTAGTGCAAAGTAGCAGTCAAGTACCACAAACCCAGAAGTTTGTAACACTGCATTTTGGCTGGGTAACTCTCTGAGGTGCAGAAGAAAAGATGGTTTGTTACGGTATTTGAGCTATTTTCCTTTGGACAATAAATGCCGGTTTGAATCATCATTATGATTCTTATTGTGGATAAAATTAGAATTTAAACTTGTAAAATATACGGCAGAAGCTGACGATATAATAAAATGAAGTTTTGGAGATGATGAATTGTTTATACTGTGGATGTTCAAACAAGATAAAGAATGGAGTTAATGCTGAAAAAAATGAGCTGGATACATCTCATTAAGGGCTTACTGCTGTATTTGCATTTTTGTTTAATACTCAAATCCTGAAGCACTGCAAATGAGCTGTAACTTTGCAGTCTTTAAAAAATAAATAAAGATTAGATAAATGCAGATGCTATGCAAATAGTCAAGCAGCAGCAGGCTGCTGGGCAGCCATTAACAAGTGCTGGGAAGTTACACAGGTCATCATGAAAGACCTTTCCAGGAAGACTAAATGCCAAAGTGATGTGTAAGTTCCTTCTGCTTCTTTCCTTGAATTTGTCATGCAGGCTATTCAGAGGTAATCTGGAGTTATGCCTTGTTAGGTGGGGAAAGTTGATGTATCTGTAGGTGGGGAAATACATGTAGCATTGCAGTCATGTACAGAAGAGACAAATAGTATAATTGCACAGTGCCTGAATTATTGCAAAGGAAAAGAAACAACCTTTTCTCTTATTTCTAGTTCTTCTTCATTATCAAGTAACATATGAGTATCTCCTGCATTCGCAATCATACCCAGACCTTCTAAAAATTACTTATCCTCAATCAGATGAGACAGTTGCTCATTTACACCCCAGATTACAAACGCATTTTAAAAATCTTTTTTTTCACTATCCATTTATTTGCCTTCCCCACACGTTCTTATTGGTTGTTCGTTATGAACGAGATTTATAGTTTAAAACTCCATCTTATTTATCCCCTTCCTTTTAATGAGTAACTATAAAATAAGCATCATTTTCCTAATATGCATTTTGAGTGTCAGAAATAGGCAATTTAAATGTGAAGCTTCAAAGCGCTATTAATGCTGCAATTTAGTGACAAAATATCTCTGTTTTCAGTGCCTCTTGCCACTCTTTCTTCATTTCGATGATTTATTGTATTATTCCTCTGCCTGTTAGTGCCCTAAGTAACCGGTTTATTTCTGTATTTCTCTGCACATTAATACCCTTTGGTAATGGCTGGCTCTACCTTTGTTTGACAATCAGCCAAGAGGAATGCGACACAAGCCCCACATCGTGCCAGGCCCTTCGCGACACCTTTTTGAGATTGTCTCTGCATTCACTGACTGTGTATGACTCCTGAATACTAACTTGGAAAAGCTCAGCCTGCCATAAATGGCTCCAGCCTCGCCAGACAGCGCCAACCACTGCTTTCTCCCCCTGATGACAAGGGGGAAAAGCTGTCACAATGACTAACATGAAAACATAAGTAATGATAGAGATTAGAGGGTTTCTTGATGATTAGCTCAGCTTCAACTGTTCCGAAGCCTTTAGAGAGGATGAACTCTGTCTCAAGAAAGGCACTGTTGCTCAGTGAGTTTTAGCAGCCTCTTTTCTCAAACATGCTACAAACACAAGTAAGTTCTTAGCCCTCAGTGTGTGGCAGGCACAGTTTCAGGGTGCTGAATTTTATGCCTGCCTGAATGAGGCACAATGTAAATTATCCAGCATCCTGCTGCTATTTGAAGATATTGAAAGGGTTTTTCCATTTTAAATGTGCACTCAAAACCCAGAGACTGTACCTCTGTGCCTGCATTAGGTATACACTTGTGCTGAAAATGTTTTCAGACAGCTTCATATAAACAGATCTTTTGTGAAAATATATTGTGGTGCTCTGAAAGCTGCAAAAAGACAAATTGTGCTTGTCAAAGTCCTTCCACAGTCTTCTCTCTTCTCCTCCCAGACTTCAAAGCCTATAACACAGTATAGGTACCCTCATCATATATAAACTATGTATGATGCAGGGATGGCTTAGTGTCAGTGTTGGCATTTTGGGCTGAGGAAATAAACCTTAGAGTTGTGAGGTACCTGTCCTAGTGTAGTACAGCAGATCTATTACAAAATTTCCTTGCTCTGTGCTCTAATCCAATATTGCTAATTGGCTGACCTAAATGCATTCCAGTGGTGGTGTCTCCCAACAGCAAAATCAAGTAAACAGCAACATTTGCCACTGGAAACAATTTTGGTTGCCCCAGATTTGGTCCTCAATTTGACTCTTGTGTTCCAGCAGATCACAAGCCCACTTCTGTTGAGATTTTCTCCTGTAGCTGAAATGTTGGCAGAAATGTAGGACTCCAGTTCAGGGGGTATAAGTACAGGGAGAGAATAGCCTCCTCCTCTGCCTGAGTGTTTAAAAAAGCCTGGAGGGTTATTCCTAGAAGAGGACAAAGATGTTCACTAATGATGTAAAATAAAAAAAAACCCATGGCCTTATTGGGAAAATGAATGATATATTGTGATCAAGAGCTCATTTTGATGCCGCAAGAGCAAATTTCCTTACAGCATATTGAGAGGATAATGTCCTACCGATGTAGCAGAGGGTGTGATTGGCTTGTGTCTCATGGGTGGTGAGGGAGGTTGTTGCTGAGCTAAGTTCCCTAAAGGGAAAACCAATGCTGTTGCACACAGAAAAACATGTGCCACAATATTTGTAAAATCTACCCAGGCTTGTCAATTTTATTTCTACTTAATATGTATGTTTATACAGTATTTAGCATTGGAACACACTTTTTTTCAATTATCAAACTACATTTTTTCCAGGAGTAGGAAGTCCCCCATCACTTCAGCTGGACCATCCCCAAAGCCAAAAAGCACTCTGAAGTTCAGGGGAGACTGGCTGGATAGGAAAATTGTTAGTGTAGCTTGAAAATTGTTACTGTAGACTCTCTGTTGGGCAATGCCATGGAATGAGCCTTATGTAAATCTCCCAAAACTTCAAGATCCTACACAAAATTTGGATCACCTGGCAGTTGAAATACAGTTGCCCTTTGTTCACTTTTTGAATTTTAAAGGACTATATGTGCCTGAAATACTGCCATTATGACTCCAGTTTATACCCACCTGCTCTTCAGTCTTACACCAGGTTTTACTGTGAGAAGACTTAAGTTTGCATAGACACTGAAACAATAGCTTGAAAAACATATACTCTTCACCTGAAATAAAATAAAAAAATACTGAAATTTTCTAAGAGAAGTACCAAATGTCACTTCACTGAATGAGTTCACCTGAAAGAACAGATCAACCAGAAAATTGTTCTCTACATGCACCTGAATGCTCTTTGATTGCCACAGTCAGTCACCGACCATCACATTAGTCTTTGAAAGAGGAAACTGCAGACTGACTGTGGAGACTTGAGGACATTAGGCCAGCAGGGCTTGTAGACACTCTGAAAGTTTCTCTCCTCGCTCATACAGTGACTCACTGCTGAGCATTTTGCAGTTTAACTGGCCACAGAGAAGGCTGTCAACTATTTCCAAGTGCTAATCATCACACTTTTGTGGAGAATAAAAGAGGGACATAATAGTAACGAGGAGTGCCTTAGAAGAAGAAGATGAAGCTGGGCCATCTGAGAGCACCATTTCATACAAGATCCATGAACCCAGGCCTACCAGTTCTTCGGGCTGGTCCTTCCGCATGGCAGGATTATCTTTTCATTTCTCATGTGAAAGAGTCATTTATATTTTACTCATTTTATTTATGAGGCATATCGGTAATTTTCTTATTCTGGCGTTTTAATTTTCTCTGAAGAGACAGATTTGTAAAAGAAAAAGCTACAAAAATCATCCTCTTGTAGCAGCATCCCTCAAGAAGGGAGCAGTCTTTTTCCCTTTGAATGAAGTTTGCACAATGTTCTGAGTAGAGAAAGATCTTAATAACTCTGCTCATTTTATTCAAAAGCCTCATGGACTGTACAAAAAATATTTCCTATTTTTAGCACATTTTCACCATATTTTTCAATAGAAAAGGAAAATCTAGAAATGAATGTGGAATGATGTAGTTCAAGTTTATTAAGTCTACTTGACCCATATGTCATATAATGACATTTTAATTTTACTGCCTGACATTTAACAAATCCTTAGCAGTCCTGAAAAAGTTAATGATTAAAAAAGAAAAAAAGAAATCTCTCTGTGGAGTTAACTAAAATACATGCAAATAAAATAAAATAATTAGCAGCATCTTTTGTTTTACCATATAAAATTGTTCACTATCATGATTTTTAATTGCATATTCAACATGTATTTATCCACAGCCTTTTGACTAACAGCTTGCCCTATTTATTTAAATAGTGGTTGTTTCTTTAAATAGGCATTAAGGAGAGACCACTAAAATAATAATAATAATAATAATAATAAATAATAATAATAATAATAATAATAATAATAATAATAATAATAATAGTTTATAATATTCCTATCATGTATCAGACTTTTCTCTCCTTCACACTACTGACCTGGAGAGCCTCTACTACAGGAATGAAAATACTACGTTGCCTTTGCATATTTCCTACAATAGGATCATGTCCCTCCCAGCTATTTGCAAGAAGTCCTATAGGAACAATTATGAAATACTCTCATTCATTTGGCACAATGGCATATGGAAATTTCCTGCAACACTAATTACTATGGTTGCAATCTTTAGCCAAAAATGTCAGTGTCTAGGATTTAATTAGGCTGCAGCAGGATTTTAAAACTGACCTTCTAGTTTAGTTAATTAATTTTCCAGTTCTTTTCTTTTTTCTTTCCTTTTTTTTTTTTCAGAGAATCCTGTCACATCAGTTTTTAAGAGATTTTAATTAAAAAGAAATCACTACTTCTAATGCCAGCCAAACGTCTAAAGGCAGTTGTTAAAACATTTTTAGCAAATAAAGGAATGAGGTCAAGTCCCTATTGCTTCAGCGTGCCCTGCTAGCCATTGCCCATGAGTGCTAAGATTGCCACCCAGGTATTGGTGAAAGGCAGTTTGCACAGTGTAAAAGTGTAATGAAGTTCTTCCCCAATTAACTATTCTTCCCTATGCTTGCATCAGCACTCTCTGCTTATAATGATTTCTTCACAGGAATCGTTTACAGTATTAATTAGAGATCTGTTTGAATCAAAATACAGAAACCAACACATTGAAAATCTTGGAAAGATTGAATTGTTCCAAAATCTCCAATGAGCATCTGAGTCTGGCTTCTCTTTGGAACCAGGAATCTTGATATAAATTCAGCTTCAGTGTTATAAAGACAGAATTGCAAGAAATATTTCTTTGTTCAGGTTTATCTTGACATGAGCCAAAATATGCCTTTTATTCTATCCTCTTTCTTTGTGACAGTTACTCTGCTGAGAAGTTACACATTACTCTTTCCTGTGGAGAAAATTAAAAACAAGCCATCTAGCAGTCCCAGCTCTGCAGCCCATTCCAGCTACTGAACTGTGTCATACAGTTTTAAAAGAACTGTAGTACATCTCCTGAAATGGAAGCAGCTGTGGCTTTTTAGGTGCCGAAGAATCAATAAAAGGATGAAAAAGTACATGGACGTGCCTGAGACTGGTCTTGACACCCTCACCCAGACACAATTACGAGCTATAGGGTACTATAATGTAGAGGCTTTGCAGCTAGGATTTAATCACCAGGAACATGCATGTTGCCAGTTAAACCATGCAAATGAGCCTTGTGCTTATGCAAAATGGAAAACTTCGTCTGGAGACATTTATTTGCTTCTAAAAACCAGAGTGAATTAAGTTGGGTGAAACAGTTTAATAAAGCAATGCAACTTCCATTAATTCTCCTTGCCATTTTGTAGTGTTAACATACCTAGCAGGAAAGTACACTAGGCCTGTAATAAGCCTTGAGTAGTAAATTCCATTTCTTCTCCATCAGTGGTGTCACCCTGGAAGGACCATGTGCTCCTTTCTCTTCTGAGGGCATAGAGACACATGCCTTTCTGACTCCCCCTTGACTGGTTTTGTATTCAGCTTCAGTTTTGATGTGTTCTTTCATTTTCTCATAGTAATACATCACCTGTCCAAGACATTTTATTTGGGGCTTTCAGACTACTTTTTCTTACTCTTAAATGTTTTTTCCCCAGAAAAGAGAGGAAAGCAAGTACATTCATCTGAGTCACTGAGTCTGAGATACTCTCTGGAGATAGTTACCACAACCTGGACACTTCTCAAAGACCATTTCTGGCCTGTCTGTTAAACTCCATAGAAAAAGATGAGAAGCTCCATGTGAGACAAAGCCTTTCTACCTGTGGACAGGTAAGATTGACTTGGCTTTTCAGTAGGTCTTCAAAATCTGAAGTATCCCTGCTAAGCCTTAGTGCGTGTCTTACCACATTTTGCTATGTGACTTTGCTAGATGAGCTGAGACGTTCTCCTCGTTCAGTGGTTGCGTGAGTGATGGGTTGACTGAGTATCTTCCAAAAGGTCTCACCAATCCAGTGATGGATTCCCAGGGAGTTTCACAGTCACTATTACTCAGCCATCAAAGTCCAGAACACAGATAAAACCAGTTAGCATCTAGGAACCGCTTTTTTTGCAAAACTGTGGTAAACTTTATTCTCTCTGGCAATACTTGCGGTGGATTTCTAGTCATAGGTCCACCCTGTTTCCCCATATCCTGGATGAGACAAAGGAATTAAAATACAAGCAGAAGAATATCATCTTGTTATTGAGTCATCACCTTGCCAAAAAGTCACAGTAATACATAGTCCCAGAGCTATCACCTGGGATAACTCATCAAGCCACTAGGAAGAGCAATAGCTATATCCATGTATATCTGCAGCTCTGTCTGCCTGTATCTGTCATCTTGCCATTGCAGACAAATGCTTCCCTTGCAACTACAAAATGCTGCTACACTTTAGAAGCAGAAGAAATGAGACTCCATTCTTTAAAGGAGAGCAGGGTTTGGATAAATAGAGAGGAAAAAACAGAGTTAGAAAAGATGCAAGATTTGAAAGACATGAGAAAAGGAAATACCAGAGAAAATAATTTCAGTGAATATTCCTGTTTAAATCTCAGAAAAAAATAACAAGAGGACTGGAACCTCTCTCCTGTAAAAAGGGTGAGAGTTGGGGTTGTTCAGCCTGGAGAAAAGTGGGTGGTGGGGGCATTGTGGCAGCCGTTCAATACAAAAAGACTTTTAGCAAGGCCTGTAGGGACAGGACAAGAGATAATGGTTTTAAACTGCAAGAGACTAGATTTAGATTGGATATAAGGAAGAAATTCTTTACCATAAAGCTGATGAGACACTGGAACAAGTTGACCAGAGAAGTTGTGGATGTTGCATCCGTGGAATTGTTCAAGGCCAGGGTGAATGGGGCTGTGAGCTACATTCTCTGGTGAAAGTTATCCCTTCCATAGCAGAGGCGTTGGACTAGTTGATCTTCAAAGGTCCCTTCCAACCCAAACCATTCTGTAATTCTCTGACATGCCAGTGAGCAAGTCAGATGGCGAGATGAGGGCCTGCTATCTTCAGTTTGTTTGCTCAGTAGATCATGGCTCATCAGTGGTGAATTATAAATACCATGTCAACTCACTTTATGTACAAAATCTCTCTTGAATATCATGAAACCTCAAGATGCAGGAACCTCTATCGGGTGTTCCATAATTTCGAGGAATGTGCTTTTGATGTTGCCCCATTATTCATTCATCAGAGGTGGCTCTCTAGACCTTTACAAACTGCACATGCCTGTTCTCATTTCTCAGCAATGAGCTTGCCTGAAGACACAAATTGTCATCAGATATATTTTTCCTCATGTAACTGGTCTCTTCTTGCAGTATTGCATGATGCTAAGCTCCACTAAAACGCTACCAAAACTGAGATGAACTCTCTCTCCTATTTTAGCTGGTTTAACTCTTGAACACATCCTCTTGAGAGAGCCAGAGAGGATTTATTTAACAGTGTAGCTGCATGGTTGCAGTGTTTGTTGACTCTTCATCCTCAGCAGGGAATGATATTCCATAGCTCACAGATTTAACTGAATATTTTGCAGGCAGCATCACTAAATTAAAACCAAGTAATTTCTTTCCCTTTAGAAGAAGAACCACGGGGAAGTAATGGCCTTTCAGTTGTGTACTAACTGTTGACCATTTAACAGTTCAAAGCAAGTTCTGAATAACGTCAAATATAGACTTTGCGTATTACAATACCATAAATGAATGGGTGACTGTTTCTGTCTCAGAAACCATAGAGAAGACTAGCAGTAATGACTTGTGAAATTAAATTAATCTTACAGGAATCTGGACTGAACACCTAATTTCTCCACTACCATTTACAGTTTTGACTTTCCATTGTACAATATATGTTCCAAGGGCTGAATTTAATTTACCTGAACATATTTTGGACTCATCGAGTTAAAAATCAAACAAGCAAAATAAAGAAGCATCAGTGCATCTTTCATAACATTTTTACTGTTAGAAGGTCCAAGGCTTTGAGGATTTGTCTGAAATCATTAGGTGCTTTTCTCATTACTGTCACAGTGTGGAAGGAAAGTTCCCTCTGTACCAGATTTGACTGTCTACAACTTTATCAGAAAGGACCCAGCAGACTTCCTGTACCCATAGTTGCATTGACTTTCTTGTCCCTTCAGCAGCTTGAGGTACTTTTCTGCCTACAATAAAATCACTTCTTACCAATCAATAAAAAAACCCAGAGAATATGAATCTTTCAAAATCAATTATTATGTACAATAATCACCCAAGTATGCTAGCAACAGCTGGAGTGTCAAACCAAATCCCAGGACCAATGATCTCAAAGCCTCCCGAAACTAGCAGAAAATGATGTAGTTTTATTCGCTTGTACTTTTGTGTGAGCCAGTGTCAAGGTTAGATGATGAGTGGGTGTATTAACTCCTCAGCCTGTTCCCTCAACTTTCACAAAACAAACTCCACTTTAAATGTAAGGATTTTCAGCTTGATCAAAAACTTTCTACTGCTGGCTGCCCACTGAAATGGCAGAGTTCAGACAAGGTGGAAAAGAACAAAATAGTGTATATGTGTGCTAAGTTCTCACACTAGCTATTTACCTGGTGCAAAGAGGATTCATGAAGCTGCTTTGCAGAAGTAAAAATTACAAAGCTAGTTAGAAATGATTGTAACAATGCAAGCTGAAAGCAGCTTGGAGAGTCCATGTCAAGCAGGAAGCCCACTTGGGTGAAGGGCTGGGGTCTTAATTTTCTTCGTAACATTTTTGGTCATGTTGGAAAGCTAGCTGGTGGATGCTCTAGGGATGGCACTGACTCCTAAATAATATATTGATGTAATGTGATTTAAGAAACCTGCAGTCTTCAAA
This sequence comes from Promerops cafer, assembly GCA_013398275.1. Taxonomy (NCBI): domain Eukaryota; kingdom Metazoa; phylum Chordata; class Aves; order Passeriformes; family Nectariniidae; genus Promerops; species Promerops cafer. Next base: position 2,460,993 of record VZSE01007196.1, on the reverse strand, counting down.
TTCCAAGGTATCAAATAATTGCTGTGTGACTGTTCAACCTTTTCAAACACAGACACTTTTCTGAATCTGAGATATTTGCAAGCTATGGCTGTATTTTTAAAAGCCTTTATTAGAGCTCATTCTGAGCTCTACACTCTTGTAAGTTGCTTTCCTGCCAAGAAAGTACTAAGAAATTGACGGTAGGAAATGATGAGAGGTAAGGGTGATTGGCACAAAAGTATGTGTTTTCACATTTGCCCTCAGTGCTTTTTCAAGCCTAGCCTGAGTTTCTGGTGTTCTTGATTTCCATTGGGTTGGTGCATAATACCAAAAGACCTTGCACACAATCTTGATCTTCCTTGCTTTTGACCATCTCCTAAGTACAGCATAATTCAGGGGACAACCTCAGCAGCCCTGTGCTCCATGTGCCAGGGCAGCATAATTTCAAATGGATACCTAAACTGCATTGCTGTTTCATCCCTCTAATTATGCTCAGATCCAGGAGTGTAACAAGCGTCTTACAAACTTCTTCCACTCACCAATCCTCTTCCCTCCACCCTCCAGCCCCATTTCTTTCCCCTTGTAATACAGATTTCTATTTACATTTTACAGAGTCACAAAAATATGTGGATTACATTTAGCTATTTCAAACTGAACATACTACCCAGAAAGTATGCTGGAAAATCCTTTCTGGGGAAGGTGTAAGAAGATTTACATAAACAGCAGCCACTTCTTGGTTATTCATGTATGTTGTTGCCCAAAACTGTAATGGAATAGAAGCAAGGTCAGAAATGGAATAAGAAAAGGTTTTAAAAAGTTGAAAAAAACAAAACAAACAAACAAAAAACAAACAAAAAAAAATTAAAAGTACATCTATAATGATATTTCAAAGCACCACATTAGAGCTCAGGTTTATCAGCAGGAAACTGGACACACTGATATCAAACAGCAGCTCTAGCCTGTCAGGCAGGAGTTCAGCTGGATCTTGTTTAGAAGCGTGTGCAGCTCTTAGGAATCCTTTGGTGATAAAGTGAGTTTGGATGTAGCCCCCATTCCTTGTGTCCTTGGCCTCCAGGGAGAGTGATAAATGTGTGTTAAAGAAAACTTTCCAGAGTTAAAAACATCTGCCCTCTGATCATTCTTCTAGACAATCAAGCCACAGAAGCTATAAGTCAGATCAGTCTACAGAATAAATAAGGATGTAATCAAAATGTAAGAGAAAGGGAAACAATTTGAAGAAGTAAGTGATAAAAGGAAATAAAACTTTATGAAGTTGACAGAAGACATGAAGACAACTTTCTTTTTGATCCATACATGGCTATCTCTGCTATTTTCATGGTTCTTAGGTGTTACATCCTACATTATCAACCTCCTGTTTGCATCTTCCCCATTTTTACTTCTTGTTTTATGTTTTCCATGTATTTTTAAGGGCTCTTCCAGTCTGTACAGACAGGAGAGACTGGAAAACTACACTAAAGAAGCCAGAGGTAGAAGCCTTTAGTCAGCAGGAGGAAAGGTTTTTCTGAAACACTACAAATCCAAATAAAACAAAGCTTTTTCTCAGTGTTGGCCATATGCAGTTGTCTTATTACCTCAGGGCCTTATTCCCCTACTTGTGTTATTTTGTGCAGTGCCCTGCATCTCCCCCCCCACCCCCAGAAAAAATCCCCACAAAAACAGAACGAACAAAACAAAAAAACACGCAAAAGAGATGAGTGTGTCCACAGGGCTCTTATGATACAGCCATGTTTGACTCCCTATAATGTCATGACTCCTCTGTGAAAAGTGTCCCTATTCATTTCTTCAGTAGATTTCAGGACCAGAGAATTTCCTAATTAAAAGTTCCCAATTTCATACAATCACAGTTCTTAGGATATATATATATATATATACACATACATATATATGTATATATAGTTGATGTATTTAATTTCTCCTTCAGAACTATGGCAAAAATAAACCTGAGTTAAAGATGCAGGCAAGTAAACTCTGAACATGAAAAAATTTTGAGGGGGTTCTCTAAGTACAAGTGCCTGTCAAAACAATACTAAAGACCTTTTTTTAGAAAGAAAAAAAAAAAAAGATGCATGCAGAACTTCATTTGGCTCAGTTTGATTTTTAGCTCACAGTTGCAGTTTACAGCCATATTACCATGCAGAGAGTGACAGACCTATAGACTGGATAAATAAGATTTGCAATTAAGTTCTCATTGAAAAAAAAAAAAAAAAAAAAAAAAAAAAAAAAAAAAAAAAAAACNAAAAAAAAAAAAAAAGAAGCCAAAATTCACCAGAAGGACTCTGCAAAGAATTTCATCCCTTTTTTAACCAGTTCCAATAAATGAGGTGACAGATGGTCCCAGATCCAATACAAGGTTGCACTGGCTCAGGGGGCTCTGCTTGTTCATGGGTAGCAGCTGAACTCCAGGATTGGGCTGCTCCCTGGGAGACACCATTTGTTTTAATGGGCAATGCTTCATATTTGTGTGCGTCGGTTTGTGTCCCCTTTTTTTTTGTGCTGCATGCATGCAGTGGCTTGTAAATGATTCCTCACTAGGTTACATTTTTGTACCACTGGCAAATATTTTGTCCTCCACCAGTTCTTGGGGGAAAAGGCTTGCACATCTTTTCCATAATGACCTTCTTATCTGTGCAGCCAGCAGCAACATTGGCAATGTGGGAGATTGGGTTTTATAATTAAAGTAGTGCTCCCTCTGTTGGCTGGGTGTCAGGGCCCAGAAACAAGGACTTGCATAGCCAGGGATTGCATTGATTGGGGCGGGGGGGGGGAAGAAAAAAAGTAGTGTTCTGACTCTTTGCAAAATATGATTTCTCCTTTTTGAGCGTGCATGCCAAAACTCCTTCCCCTCCCTTCACATTCACATCAGTCACAAGTAATGTAGAGAGTCTGAAGTTTACTGGGCAAAGAGAAATAATTCATAGACAAAACTCAGCAACTAGTGACAGTAGTGTCTTTCAAGTAACTCCACAACTGCCAAAGGACGTGGATGAATAATACATACAAATAATGCTAAACAGGAAAAAAAATGCACCTCATTCAATTTGTTTAAGACCTGCACATAAAAGCTGCATACTACTTTGTGAAAAATTATCTGCAGTCCACTTTGCTCATGTTTGAGGGTTCTCCTGTCTCAGTGGTTTCCCTCCACCGTCACAGAAAAAGAATGAACTTTTCACCAAACAACTAAATAACATATCCGGAAACTGATGGGAGTGTTTTGGGTCCCTGTGTTTATCTCACTCATATTGATGGAAGGGGAGTCAAAAGAGTGTAATGAAGTTTTGCCCTCTGTGCTCTATTATGACACAGTGACAGAGAGCGTCATTATTACCTTGTTCTGTTTACAAGGATGGGACTAGTCTTTTGAAAGAGAGCAATCAACCAGGCTTTCCACAGAATGCTGAATATCTTTACTAAATTACAAATCTTATGTTTCAGAACTAATGCTGTTTTCCATTTCAAGAAAGCTGTATGTATCAGCTTTTTAATTAATTACTTACCTGGTGCTCTGTTGCAAGATAAATACATTTGTGATTGTATTATTAGCAAACAATATTGTCTTGTATGCAGCCCATTGGGCTGTCAAACACTGCTTGCATTACAAGAGTGTGTCTCTGCTTTTTTGACATAGTGGAGTTTAGGATATTTTGAACTTCATAAAAGGAATGGGAGGCAAGAAAAACTAAATAAAAATGGCAAGATGTGCTGCAACTAAGCTTAGGATTTTTTTAAATCTTACTTCTTTGTAGGACGTTGCCACCTGCAGAGGTGCTTCTTTGCATGGTTCTGGCACTGGCTGTTTTCCAGAGCCTCTGACCTTCCAACAGGGTGTTGTAGCACCTCACTGGATCTTGCTGGACATGAGCTAAGTTCCCAACCAAATCCATTCTTAAAACTTGTTCACATAGCTAGCTCACTAAAAGGATGTCTTTCCTCTTTACAGACACTTAATTTTTTCCTTAATCCATATTTTTTTCCTATTTCTCTCCCAATAAAGCTATTTATCATCTCCAATCTCAGATTGTTTTATACTTGCTCCCCTTGTAAAAACCATTTTCTTTATTTGATGATGAAGCCATACATGCTGCCAGTCCCTACCCTTCCCCACCACCTTGTTTGGTGTCAATCTTTCTCTCCATTTCCCATTTCTGTTAGCTCAAATCCTGCTGAAATAATTTCTTGCATTTCAGGTACCACAGGGAAGATCAATACCAATTAGGAGAGCGTATTGTAATAGAGATGTATTAAAATTTTTCATTCTTATAGGCCAATTTTATTCCCACTGAAGGATAAAATAAGGCAACAGTTTAGAGACAATTCCCTTTTTCTGAAAAGGGCTATATATCAAGTTAGCTGAGAGCTTAGCAGGGCATGCTGCATTTGCCCACAGTGAAAGTATTATTTCTTCCCATCAAAACTCTCCCTCTTAGTTACTTTTGGATATAGAATAGCACATTAAACAGACCTTGGTTATGACCTAAATGTAGGAATTAGCTAATACATGGCTTAAAAGCCTGAAAACAATTGAGAAATTATTTTAATGAATGCCTATGAGGGCTTTTTGTTATCTTTATTGGAAAAATCGTATAATCATGGTACTATTTTCTTACTTCTGCACAGATGCAGAAGTCACATTCACTTCCTTGGAGTGCAAATCCTTGACCCAGAATTTGGCTCGTATTTTTGTCAGCGTGGTCAGAGAGAGGAAGATACATGGTTGCTAAGCTTTTATGCTTGGATAAGATTTCAGAAAAGAGTCAACTCTGCATCAAAATGCTCAGTCAGCTCCTGAGGAAAGGAGCTTGACAGCGAAGACCTGTTGTCCTGTTTTTGTTAGGGAAGGCATCTGTGGAGATGCCATCAAAAAAGGACAGGGAGACTTGTTTGTCTTCCACCACCAGGAGGGGCCATAGCTGCAACCAAGAACTTGTCCTTGACTTGTACCACACCCCTGCCTTCCTACATCAAAACCAAAAATGACTTAATTTTTCTTTCATGTCCTTGCCAAAATCTCAAACCCAATGAATTTGCCTGCTCTCCCACCACAAACTCTCTTTAATGGAGAACATAAAGCACACCAAGCTATCCCTCTGCTATTAAGCGTGCCTCAGAAAGCAGCAAAGAGTCACAGCACAGAATAAGGATGGGCGATGCTGTTTACTGCAAATGAAGGTGGGGGGCTGGGCTGGGGGGGTTGAGCTTTTCACAGCCTGGTATTAAAAGGTAACTGTTTGCATCTCTGCTGCTGTCAGGAAGAGCTATTCTCTAAAGCAAATGGATTCCTGACAGTGTTTATTCTGGCAGCTCGGGTTTAAAATAATGATCTCAGACGTTAGTTAAGCATTTAACAAACAGCGAATTAAGATTTGCATTCTCAGAGAAATTACTGGAACAGGCCTAATTTCTGGTCTGCCAATCAGACAGAGGAAAACATTAAAGGAATAAATTGCTTTCTCCCATCCTCCTGCCTGCCTTCAGACAGGCAGATAGACCCAGCATTCAGAAGAATGTGCTTCACCCACGTGTGTCCTCCAAGGCACTGGAGTTTACTGGGCTCTGTTTCCCCAGTGTTATAGGTAAATAATGTGATAGTTGGCTCTCACAATTAAGGGGTGAATATTTTAAGAGAAGTTCTGTAGATGATAGGTGTATTTCCCCTCCTCCATACATTGTTATCAGGGGATAGCCCTAGTAAAGGCCATTCTTTTGTGACATGCAGTACCAGTTGTAGGGGAAAGTCTGTCCATGTAGCCATGTTTGCACTAGCCCAGCTGCCCTCTTTCCCTTGCTCCTAAGCTGAAACTGACTCCTTCCTATGGAACTTTGCTTTGGTGCCTTTGCTATCATCACTGCCCACCGCTACACCAGACTAACAAAGCAGAGACCTAGTCCCTTTTTTACTTAAAATTTGCAGCCTCCCTCTTGAAAATCAATACTTGTCCCTTGATTTTGTTTTGCTTGCTTGTTTTATTTAGTTTAAACATCTCTGGCAGCAATTTAGTCAACTCATTCTCTTTCATCTCTTCTCAGAGCAACTCTTCCTTTTGTCTCCCCTTCATCCCCACCCAACACCCTACCACAGTAGCAGCATGTAGCTCAATCATCAAATCATGTCCATGTCACAGATCTGAAACTCTGTTCTCCAAAATACTGCTGCTAAATTTCAACTGAAAATTTACAGTGGGCAAGGAAGGAGCCCGGACTGCAGGGTCAGAAGGCTTGAAAGACTCATCACATTTTTGTTCCAGTTATAAAACTAATACCCTGGGAGGGGAGGTTGTGGGGGGTGCTGGGATGAGGGCAGAAGTTGATGAAGTCTGAGCTCTAGAAAAGTGCAGCGTGACTGGTGCTAGACCAGTCCATCTGGTGGTTCAGCTTCTTTATGGCTTGCTGTGAGCGGATTGCACGCCTCTATTCACGCATGAAAAAAAGCAGAAGACAGAGAGTCGCTGCTGTGATCTGAAACGTGGTGCTGTCTGACAGTCTGAGTGCCACCCCAACCTAGCAGGGCTAAAGGCAGAGAGCAGTGAGAGAGGGGCAGCAAAATCTGAGTGGGGGTAAGAGATCAATGTCCTTTTCTTCGCTGACACACAAGACTGCCAATTGTCAGTGTTAGTCGGACAACTGTTTTTCCCCTGCCAATGACTATTAACAGTTGGTGGGAATTCTCAAATAAAAGGAATATAAATGTTTATTCTTGCTTTGGCTGTGCTTGGCAACTCTGTGTCTTCTGAGTCCTTGTCAGGATTCCTTTGCACAGGCTCCTTTTTGCCCCTTGCAGATACAGGGGCACAGGGTGTGATTGCCATGCTCTCAGGACCACTGATCACCTTTCACTGCTTAACCCAAGACCTCACCATTGTACAAGACTTGCAGGCTTTTTGATTTGCCGTGCAATTCTCCACAAATGTGCAGTAATCCAACAGGAGTTGCAGAGGTTTCTAACCACACTGCTCTGGCACATAAAGATTGCACAAGGAATATATATATGTAAAGTAAACCCAACTCCTACCTGCTGTTCTCTGATTCAGTTTCCTTATCAATTTAAACCATTAGACTCTTTTAAAGCATTCAGGAGACTTCTTCTCCTCTGTCTTTGGAGCTCCTTCTGTGTCCTTCTCGGGCTGTGAAACAAACCTGTCTTTCACAGAATCATAGAATCACAGAATGGTTTGGGTTGGAAGGGATTTTAGAGATCATCTGGTCCCATCCCTCCTGCAGTGGGAAGGAGCATCTTCCTCTAGAACAGGTTACACAAAGGCCCATCCAGCCTGGCCTTGAACACTTCCAGGGATGGGGCACCCACAATTTTTTGGCAAACTGTTCCAGTGTCACACCACATTCATGGCATCACATTGTGCTCCTTTGCTCCTAGGAAGACTCGTTCGAATCACCCACCATCTTATGAGGCTGTAAGTAGACTGGCTTTTTTAAGCTGGCTGCCATTTTATCAAGAATGCTTCATTTCAAACGTAAATTACCAAAGTGTAACCTTTCTCTACAGTCATCCCCCTTCTTTTCCTCTGAAATTTTCTGAGACTGAACAAGGAAAACACACTGGAGAAGGTAAACAAGATTCTGGTTCAAAGTGTGTGTTTCATGATGGCTATATATAATTATACTATTGAGTTTTTAAGAACTTCTGACTATGAAATAAAACAGCAGGTATTACTGGAGCAATAACAGAGTAAGTGATTATAGAGCATTTTGTTAAAAAATTAAATAGGAAAAAAATAAACTCAGAAACCAAATAATATTGATTATGTTTCACCACTTTTCAATAGAAAAGATTTATTAAAAATGTTCCAACTACTCATTTCAGTGATTTCTGTTGTTTATCAGGATTTTTTAAAATTTCTTTTAAATCACAGAATAGTCCTTAATTCTTGGAAGACACACCTTAATTTCTTGGCAAGAATTTTGTTCTTGCTGTTAAAAATGTCTGATGGTCCTGTTCAGTGAGTAATAGGACTAAAATAATTGTGGTAGGGCTGAAGATATGGTCTTGTTTGCCTATCTCAGTTTTCTTTTTAAATGCTTATGCTGTTATCCAAGAGCACTGATGCAATGACTAGAAATAACCACACTCCCAAAATGTTAGACTAATACTTCTGAAACCATCACTTCAGAGATAGTAATTTTGGACTTTATATATAACTTTTAAGTGCTGTTCATTCATCAGTGACCTCCAGGAGTCTGTGTTTTCAAACAAAGAGGGATGGTAACAGATCAAGGGAAGTAACAAAAACTAGTGGGTACAATACATTACAGAAACTGAAAGAAATTGAGAGCAGGAAGAGAGAGAAATGCAGCTAGAATCCTTGCCAGTTTTGCACTGATTGTGTGAGAGACCAAGGGGCCCTTTGGATGCTGCCTTCGAGGGGACGAAACAATCAGTAATTGCCTTGTAGCTATCTGAAGAATCGACCAGGGCAGCACAAAGGACAGCACACATCTTGCATCATGTAAGGAAGGATTTGTCTGTGACAAGGCCACTGAGAAGAGGGACAGAGGAAAAAACCACATCTAAATCTCTGACAGACTATATAAGCTCTATCGTGATAGGCAAGGATGGACAAGTACATTCAAACCTCCTGTGAATCAGAAATTAAGGAACCCACAGAGATGAGCCTGTTTCCATTATAGTTCTGTGTACATAGAGGTTTTGCAAGCTCAGTGGCAAGGTGCAAATCAAGAGAAGGAAAGGGGATTCTGATCTGAATCTTGTCTTCCTGTTCCTATCCTTTACACAGTTTGAACCAGCTTTCTAAGGAGGCAATTGCAATCAACAGAAGAATGGTGCACTCTCTTCCATTCCATACTTCTAAAATAGCACATTAGATGATGGCGGGTTAAAACTCTGAAACTTTCCTATGTGTAAATATTCTCCAAAACCTAAAATCCAAAAGAGGACTGAAACAAATTTTTATTTTCCTATTTTTGTGGTAGTTTTCAAAATAAGATATAAATAAATTTAAATTTATAATCTCATGGTAAGTATGACTGCATGAAGAAATAATAAATTTTACATTATCAGAAGCTGCTGAAATATTTTATTGCTGTAACAAGCTTCATAGTCTATTACATGGGGAATAAGGGGAAAATGTTTTTCTTCGTCTGTGTTCTACAGAGAACCTGAACCATTTGCAACAGTCCTTTTTCAGGTAGCTCAGCTTATTTTCTCTGTCCACATTGGGATTGAACACTGAGTTCAGCCTGGTGAAGGTAGGGACAACTGCCAGAGACCAAATGTTGTTGGTTTCACATCTGTGACTTCTCAGAATCACACAAGAGAGAGACGTATGAAATGCTATATATAAAATTGAAAAAGTGTTACTCTGAGGGTTCATCTTTAAAAAACAGACATTGAAAAGAAAGCAAGGGGTAAAATTGTCAGGGTAGGAACAGAGGAACAATGGGCATAGGGACAGGATTTAGAAGATGACAAGTTGCAGAGAAGTCAGTCAATCTCCACTCAAGTTTTCCACATTTCATGGCATTTTTTTGTTCATTAGCTGCACTAAAACCCCAAACCCCAGATATGTACATCCTTGGGATTGCTTTGCTCCACAGACACTGCTGTAAGTCCTGTCTCCAGAGACATGCTTTAACCCATATTAAATGAGTTAGCTTGGGTAACACTATTTAACTGGGACAGCACAAGCAACAGAGACAACACAATGGCACAGACAACTAAGCATTTGCACAGATCCTTAGGCAGGATTTGCAGCTCATGCAAAGCCCATGCAAAGCCCCATGTTTCTGTGAAGTAGCTTCAAGCTACTTCTCATGAGCCTTAGTGGGGGCAGCAGGAATTCCACCCTCAGGCTCAGCCCTGACACCAGGGCAGAGCAGCATTTGCCTGCCTCTTCTGAGTACAGTTGCACAGGTCTGCAATGCAAACTGTAGTGCTCTAGACCTCTTGTCCTCACTGACCATGGCTGGTGAGTTAAGATATTTTATCCCTTACCAATATAAACAGACTGCAGCTATCTCTGGGTTAGACTCTGCTACAGTCTTCAAACAAAGCCACAGGATTCTTAGGGGACGGGCATGGAGGAGGAAAAGACTTGTCCTAATAAAATAAATGAAAGCAAACCCATTGATTCGATGAAAACTGTTATGCTGGAAAGTCCCACATGATGGACTGCTTCCCTACTGTGTTCATATCTACATAAAATGGCACAAACCTCCACAGATCTATTTGCTATTGTATGATGTTATATTAACTATAATTATATATATATATATATGTGCATACATGCATATGTAGAGAGAGAGAGAGAGAGAGAAAGAAAGACATGACTATACACATACATGCCTGTTTCTTTTTCCTTAAAGTGATTAGAAGCAAGTAGTGGACAGATGAACAGCTGGTTCTTGATTAAACCAGGATACCTGTGTGATATTTACAGGAAGGGAAAATACCACACAGAATGTGCCAGAATTCTGACCTTTGTGTTGTGTAATATCTCCTGGGTCTCATGGGATACCTGGGAAAGAAATGTGTCAGGAAAGCCTTCTGTCATCTTTGTCTGGCTGCCATACCTTCATTTGCTCATCCCCAGCAAGAGCTGCAGTTCATGTGTTTGCCTGCCCTGGGAGGGACCACAAATTCTTACTCCACCTGGAGGTGAACATGACTGTCTCAGACTGGTCGAGTCAAACAGCCCAGTAATTCAACCACCCATATGGTCTACAAAGGACCCAGTGAGCACATCTCACCTTCCTTTATAAAATTCTCCCCTTACACGTTCCTTCCCACCAAATTCAAAGACCAATTCCTGCTTAATGAAAAAAAAACTTCCAAAATCAGGAGTGATCCATCTAAGAAACACATCCACCAAGTTTCTCATTCACCACTAAAACTGCATCATGGAAAAGCCATAGTTTTAAAGCAATATAAATTGAAGGCATAAGACTGTCTGCTCAACCATTGGCTGTAGGATCTGCTTCTGAAAGAAATCAGACTCAGCTGTACTGCATTTAAAATTAACCTTTTTAATACTATTTATGTCAGGGACAGTGCTGGTAAATGGGGCAATCAAGGCTCATGTACAGGGAGGAACAGAAATGACAGAGAAAGTGAAACAAGGGGAGGTTCACACAAATGGGGTTTTTTTCCCTTGCATCAGAAAAAAACAGGGTTCTCTCATCATGGGAAAAGCTACCCACCTCACAGTGTGTATCTTAAGGCAGGATTTGCTCCTTTTCATTTCCACACATCCCATGCATTTCTTCACTCCTATTACAGTTCAGCTTTCTGTTTCATCTTCCTTATTTTGGCACTTCAGAGCCAGTTTGCAACATATGGTCTATTAGGTGTAGACCTGCAACTGCTTACATAACTCAAGGCTTGCTGGAGTACAAAGACCTTGGTGTATAACAGATGTACAAATGAACACACGGTCGAACGTGCTGTGGATACAAAAGGATAATGATACTGCTCAGAATCAGATTTATTCTGCTTCTCCTGTGGAGTACACCTGTCTTCTGCTGGCTATACATGTGGCTCCAGCCAGCAAGGCTTCATCATCCAAAACTAAGCTTAGATCTTCTTTCCCTCATTACAGCACTGTGATTTCCCCTCCTACACCTCATTTGCACAGGACAACTACATGTTCATCTGAGCATTTCATTAGCGTATTCAAGACAGACCCCCAGTAGGCTTGAAAGTGATACACACAGATGCAAACAAATAAACCTAGATGAGGAAACATAAGTGTACCCGTGGGTTCACAACAGGTTTTAAACAAATTCCCAGAAAGGAGATTAAAAGTCACGGCACCCTTAGCTGTAAGAAAATGAGTCATGTTTGTTAACTCCTTCTGGCCATTCACTGTCACCTTTAAAGAGTGCTGTGTTGCTTATGCCAAGAAGGGGGCTTCCTCAAAGGAGCCTCAATTGTGATCTTCTGCCAGATGGAGGTTATTCCAGAGGTCAGACATTAAGTCCTGGCTCCTGCTCCTTCACCCTGTGTGGGTAGTGCAAAGGTGATGGAGCTACTAACATCCAGCTGGCAATTGAGGAGACTTCATGTGGGATAATTCTGGTATAAGTAAGTTTATACCATCTGCTTTTCCTTCTGACACAGGTGTTTGGGAATGTTCAAGGTAGTCTGAGCTTGGTATGTTGGGCTCCAGCAGTTTGGAGGGGGATCTTTAGGGGACTGAAACTTACAGAAAGACAGAGCAGTAGAGAAATGAAAATATGACGTGAAACAGAATGTCCAGGCAAGTAGTTGTGAAGCTCTCTTGAATATTTATTAGAAAAAAATTACTTGTTTCACAGACTGGGGAACCAAGGGACCTTTCACCCTTTCATCCATCTCTACAGCTTCAGGTTCCCTATCATGATCCCCATAGCCCTCCCACCCCAAATACACTGCCACACAACATGTGGGCCCACTTCTGCACCACCCCATCCATCCATCCCTCACTGGGGTCACACCTTCTGTGTTTGGGGTGCTTTTACATCTCTGAGAGTACAATCGCTGTGTCAAAACTGGTTCACAAGTTCTCAGGGAGCAGGAGCTGCTGGATAATGAAAACACAGGAGGATGATTTCCTTGGGACTTCTTACCTGCATGAAATCAGGAAATTTTTTCCTTGTCTGCAGTTACCTCGCAGATAGTGTGACAGGAAGCAGCCTCTGAGGCAGTAGTGGGTCTTTTACTAGCAAATCTTTCCTATTTAGCATCCTCAATGGCTTTGCCACCAACAGTTTAATCACCTTAGAAAGCCATGGTTCCCTCTGACAGTAAAGGATACCACCTAGAATTACCTCATCTGCTTCTTCCTGTGGCTATATTGTCAGACATTATCAGCAAATATTTGCTTGTTATAAACTGTCATTGGGGGAAAAAACATGCCAGTCTTCCTGCCTCCCAGGTAACTAATTCTTTGTTGTTTTTATCCAGTGAAGACCATCTTGCTCGAATTGTTCTTTCTGTGTATATTGCTCATCCAGACAGGCTGACAAGTGACAAGGTGCACCCGCAAGCACAAATAATTCTGAGTATATAAAGGAGCAAAACCCTTTGTGTTTGAAATGGCATGAGTTTGTTTCCTCGTTGTCCCCATCTGCTTCTTCCTAACCTCCATCTCATGGCTTACACAGAGGGTAGGGGAGGATGAGCATTTCTGACAACGAAAAACCTTATTGCTCCTAAAAGGAAAGAAATTCTGCTGTATTTGTTGGAAAACAAGGGATTTTGGACCAGCAAAATTCCATGCATTTCAATCGCACTATCCCAAGTTCAGTATAAAATGGTAAAAAGGTTCTACCTAATGCTTTAAGCTTCAAGTGCAAATTCACTTTGAAAATATTAAGAAAGCTTCTATAGTTTTGAGAAAACATCAGATTTGAAAACACCCACGTTTCTCATTTTCTATTTCCTTACTCTTTTGTATTGCACTGTAGAAAAGCTGAAGCCTTTATTTTATTTGATTTAGGGTAAAGAAAAATGTAGGAGTTCCAGCTGAAATGCAGACAGTACCTGTCAACTTTCATGCCTCTCTTCTGAAAAGCACAGAGGGATCACAGTCTGAGATTGCCATGTAAAGTTGTAATACAATGTTAAACATGCATTACTAGAAAACAAGAATTTCAGTACAGTAATGTGTCTAATGAGAGGTTTAAGCATAATTGTGAACTAGAGTAATAATAAATCATGCAAGAAGCACCGGTTCTTAATTAACAGCCCATTATTTTGGGTAAAGTGCAGCTGCTTTATACCTTAGGTGTATATAATTAAGTGTATCATAAACTATGGTTACATTTTTCGAATAGTTGAGCTCTGTAAAGGCTAAGTGCTAGACTAGGTGCTATTTTACTTTTCCTGTTCCAATTTAGGGGTTTTTTTTTAAAAGCTGCACATTAAGTAGGTTCACTCTTAAACAATAGATACTTATTTCATGTTCACATATATGAGACATAAACAAGGGAGAATTTGAAGTCTTTCTAACAACCAGTATTACCACAAATCATGCAGAAAAGTGCCTGTTATACACTGTTCTTCTAAATGCTGGCTGTGCTTTAGAAAAGCATCTTCAGCTGCATTCCAACCTCAAAGTCATTTGCTGAAAGACAAATTGTTTTGTTTCAGTCCTTAACAACCAGGAACTAAAAATTTATTTGAAAGTGTTTTGTGCTGGCTTAAATACTGATGATGTTTTCTCAAAAACATGAAAATGCATGTTGTGCTTTTCTCCCTTATAGACTTGGCTTTCACATGCTGTAATTCACTGCAACATATAAGCCTTTATTCCTTTTCCTGTACAGGGAGTCGTGTAACTCAGAGTGTTTTCCTGTTGTGACTGAGAAGATGAGGAATTATAAAAGACTAACACTACAATTTAACGCTTCAGAGAAACAGTGTATATCATTACTCCTCTGTAGCCAAGCACACTAATTAATATTTATTGCACTTGTCAAACCAGTAGCCATGGTCAATCCATTGCTGCAGCAGTTCAATGGGAGGCTGGGAACCATATTTCTCCTTGGCAGGCATGTTTAGGTCATCAACAAAGACAAAAGCCCTTTTCCCTGGTGGAGCGCTGTAAGCCCTCTTCTCTCTCCTGCAAAATTAAACCATTAATTTTATTCATGTTAATTTTCATCTTACTTTGAAAAAGCAGAAAAAGAGAGAGAGATTGGAAAAAGAAAAGAAGAGAAAAGAAGAAAAGAAAGAAGGAAAATCACACACTTTCTGGGGAGCCTGCCTGACATTATTATTAGAACCAGTTCTTTTGGAATCCATGACCTTTTATTTTTATCAGATGTGCCGTAAAGGTCACAGAAACATGGGGAGGACATAGTTATAAATCCACATGGAGTTTAATCAAAGGTGGCATGTTGTTCTGAAGTAAACAAGCTAATAAAACTATCCCAGTTTAAACAAAAGGAAAGAAAAGGAAAAGAAAAACCCTTTGTTAAAGACTGTCAACAGAACTCTGATGAACTTGAATGTATCAATGGAATTAATTAGGCAAGAAGGATTATAATAAGTGAATTTTGGTGTTGCATCTACAGTAGCCTCTTTGGCACCCTGAGTAAAATGCTTTTATTTCGAGTCCTGCACCTCATTCCAAAGCATGTTGTAGTGCACAGCATGCTGCTGGGGAGATGTATTGACTCCAGCTAATTACAAGACAGAGAGAACTTGAACTAAAGGCAACCACGGAGAAGATTGCTTCAGTCTTACCAGCCTGTATCCTGATTGCATCACAAACTCTTGGGACACTGTGAAGTAACAACATAAATGGAAGAGAGCTATGATACCCTGCATTTCTGCACGTTGTATGACAACAAATTTTAATTACAGGCCATGAAAAAAATTCCACCCTTTTCCTTTCCCCCCTCAAAAATATCAGGTTGGGGTATCAGGAAAAGGATAGCGCTCCAGTGTGGGTACTACATAAGCTAAGGAGTCAAAAGTAAGGTATTGGTTCTACTTCTCAGCTTAACTAGTTGTGCTGGGTCCCTGGGACATGTCTAACATACAGGAGGGTCTAGGACTAGGACAGGAGGCAAGGTTGTAATACCAGCAACCATGGGGGAAAGTGGTGAAAAAACCTGAAGTTTCTGGCTAGAAGATGAGAAAAGAATTTGCTTCTCTTGAAGAATATGTAGATCATCTTGGCAAAGCCCAGTCCTTTATGAGTCCCTGTGAACACTGAATTGGATGCCAAGACTTATAGAATACATTATAAAATGGTCAGTGAATGGGTGTTTTAATGTTATAGATGCATATTAACAGCCTCATGCTTCTCCCTGCAAAAGAGTCTGGGCTGGGTTTTTCAGTACAATACTCAGAGAAATAGATAAATGCTTTGAATATCTCACTGGCTGTCTAAATAACTCTTTGAAATAGGAACTGGCTGTCAAACCTACTAAGGTACATTTGAAAATCACTTTAGCAGTTACATGACTCAACAGATGTCTAAATACCTTAGGAAATACAATCCTTTATGGTTAGATATACAAGGACAGATGTATACATATTTTGTCTCTTATACTAAGGCTTGTTACTCAGATGGGTCTGGATCCACTGGGAAGATTTAGGTCATGCCACACACAGCTTTTGGGCACTTTGCCTTCTTAAGGAAACCACAGCTCAAAGCTGGGTGCTCGAGGCTTCTCCATGAGAAAAACAGGTTCCAAGCCACCACCTGCCAACGCTTCTATACAAAGACCTCATACACCAGGAGACTTCGAGTATCAGAGCAAGACAAAATCAGCTTGAGGAAAGTTTGGCACCCCTCCACTCTCGTAAGAGCTGGCTGCTTAGCCCAAGAAACAGGAACTGTGTCAACCCTAGGAAAACACCCTGGTTAGGGCAGCTCTCCTGAGAAATGGCATAAGTCCCTGTCCAAGTGGATGGGTGGCCTGAACCTGGGTCCCCAGCTCCCATCAGGGAAGCACAGGCAGCTGGGGAGCCAGAGTCAGAGCAGGGGAGGCAGGATGCAAACACCGGGGGGATTGAAATGAGTGCCAAGTGCCGGCCTGTGTTTTGGGAGTCTAACCTATATTTCTTGGCTCTTTAATTCCTCCACAGGGTTTATTACACGAGGCTGGTGAAATGTATCAAGAAGTACACTGTGGTCTCACTGTGGAAAGAAGCCATTTTCCCTGTGCAAATAATTATAGAACTAATTCTAGGTCTTTTGTCAGCTGTCTCGCCTCTCCCTTAAATGCTCTTGGATGGTTTTAGAGCCATAAAATGGGTTCAAAATAATACTTGAAATTAATACAGTTTGATTTAGATGACCATTTATTTTATAGCCCTAGTTAAAATGTCAGGGAGATTTAACAGAAGATAAACTTTGTATTTGCTAAAATAATTCTAGCAGCTCAAAGCCATGTCTTGAGGGCTTAGTGTTAACTGTATTCTCCATTTTCTTTGACAAATAGACTGTAAGTTAGCCATCAGTTAATTATTGACAGATAGAAGTGATATATCAGATAATATCTGGTATCAGAGAATCACAGGAATTAGATGCAGAAAAGACTTCTTATGCCATTCATGTCCCTACCAATATGGAGCTCTTTTGTATTCTATATATCTATACAGTTCATTTTACATGATCTGAGAAATGCTGCTTTCATTGTTTCTCCTGGAGTCTATTCATTAACAGGAGCTTTTTTCTAATATGCAGCTTAAACGTTCATTACTTCATTATGCTTCACAATGAACTGAACTCAGTGCTTTCAGCATATAGTCATAATTTTTACCTATCAGCTGGAAGTGTACTCTACTCTATGAAAACGTCAGAATTATCATACAGCTACTGCCTGATAAAACATTACTCAAATCCTGTAATGTTTTCAAATCTTGAGCTATTAATAATTTAACATAATTAATTCAAAACACTTCACTCAATGTGAACCAGAGAGAGACGATGGGGAAATGATGCATATTCCATCTTTCAAGGGTGGAATTAAATATGGAAAACAAGGAAAAGATAAAGAGCTGCCAACACTTACTTGGAGTGTAATTCTCCTGTTTTGAACTTATTATAAATTTCACGTTTCTAAGACTTTCAACTAACTTCACAGGCATAAATGAAAAAACCCTTTCCCCTATCACAAGCAAACAATTTAACATGGTTAGAGCTGTTTGTCAGGCATAAGGAGAAAAGAAACAAATTAACAAATGGGTGAGATTTCTCTACAAAGGGGAATAACAATTAAGCAAACGAACAGTCTTGTAGAAAAACGCAATACACGGAGATTCCTTCCTCTTTTTGTTAAAGCTTATCAACAAAGAGTATTTTATTGCTAACACTTTTGCTTGATTAAACCTTCTTTAAAAGCACTTTGTTGCAGCTCTTTTCATGATAGGGTTGTTTTTAAAATTTTATTTATTGAAATCAAGGCTGGACCCAACCTTTGTTTTCCTGGCTGGAAATTCTTGCTGTTAGAAAGAACTGCAGGTGCTAAGTTATGGCACAATACATCGCAGCTGCAGAAGTGCACCTGGAAAAAATTAGACTAGTAATGAAAATTTCACCTGAGAAGTGCCAAATTGGAAGTCTCAGAGATTGAATGCTTCCATTAAGCCACCACTCAGGAACAAACCAAGTAATAAATATTGAAACTTTCTTCTTTACTTTGACCATGAAGACTTATTTCAGATGTGTTTTCCTCTCTGTTTGGGGAAAGAAGGGAAGAACTCAGAGCATGTTCATCTCTCATCTCCATTAAATCCCTAGCCAACCGCTACTGCCAATAGAGGTACCAATTAGTACTAATTGTAGTAGACACTAATAGTGTAGACACCTGTCACTATCTATTGAGCTGGGACTGTCAGTAAATTCACAAATGCCACCAAAAAAACATCTGGAATAATAATAATCATCATTTTGGTACCGACCCAGTCTGAAATTAAACTGTTGATTCTGAGGTAAAAAGCTGAGCAATGCTTTTTGAAGGTGCCATAATCTAATAAAAGTAATGCATATATATATATATATAGTTTTTTATTACAGAAACACACAAAAAATGATACAGAACTTGTTACCATAGCAACAGTGCTTTCTGCACTGCACGGACCAACGATCCTCACTATTTTGGAGCATTACAATGGATTCATGCTTTATAAAAAGCCACCCCCCCTCTGGACAGTGGCAGGACCTGTGTGGGTAGAATGATGAACCCCAGTCTGCCCTGATCCCCTCCACAGCTGACACGTACATCACTCATGCCCACATAGGGCAATGTTCAGGTTCTCCTGTTTCATGTGTAATAATGTGGTAATTCTGCATGTAATATGTCACAACGCGATGAAAGGCAGCCACCTTTCATTTTGACAAAAAGCATGCGGAGTCTGTCCGCTGCAGCACAACAAGGGCAGCTCAAGGGCCAAGCCTGAGCGTCGTTTCTAGGCCACCTACTGATTACATGATGTAAGTCATTCCAGTAAATGCTCCCTTCCCTCAGTGTGGCTGTGGGAAGGACAAAACCTCCCATGATGTGAATCACGCTAAACCAGCCAGACACAGGACATGTGCTGCTTGGCCTGGGGATGGGAGCCAGCACCTGTTGGTCTTGGGGGAGTTTGTAATTCCCACAGTTATTCTGGAAGCACTCCAGGCACACACTGCAAACACTACAAGTGATAACAAGCCCATAAAACACTGAATGTTAAGAGATTACATATAAGCATGATAGGGAAAAATTAAATCCATTAAAAATCCCTGCCAAGTCGTGATTAGCTATTATTATTTTTTAATTCATTGTAATATACACTGTGAGTAAGAGAAAAGCTAACAAACATAAATAAGAGGGAAGTTAACAAACACATTAATTTTCATTTTAACTTAGGCCTCTTGCCTGAAATAAATGGAAGCGGTAACTCATGTAGGTGAGTAAGATATGTTCTAAAATCTTCTGGATGAGGGAGCCCTGCAGAAATACCAACAGGATGCCATTTTTGAGCAGCTTCTCTCTGGCAACGAAGAGAACTGCCTGCAGTGCTCAGAGCAGGTCATTTCTCCTCCATGTGGAACAGCTGGACAGCCATGGATTCTCAAGCAATTTCTTTGCATCAAAGGAAAAAGGGGGATTGGGAGTTCAGAGGATTCCTGCAAGCTGTATTCTGCTTGAAGTTGAGCACCAAAGGGATCCACAGGAGAAGTCTTTGGGAAAGCCTTTTCAGTTTCATTTTTCAGTTTTCATTTTTCAGTTCACAGAGAAACTTTTTGAATTTCTGCAGGTTGGGAAATCCACCATGAAGCTTCTGTCTATATTCTAATCTCTCATAAGGTTGCATCTCAGGGCCAGCAACACATATCAGCTCCAGCAGTGCCTGATGGGCCCAGCTATGTTCGTAAGGGTGATCACTTTTCTTCTTCTCTCTCTTGGAGGAAACAGAGGAAAGGTTTTCATTAATCACTAACTCTCCAGACAGGACTTGTGAGCTCCTTTGCTCACCAGAGGGCTGTGCAGACAAGCCTGAAAAGGTGCTGGTTTGCTCCTTGTCTTTCAGTACAGCATTTCACATTCCCCAAGCAGGCATGAAGTGATATCTTTAACAGTGCAACCTGCCTATAAGCTCTGAGAGAAAATATTACTGCATGCAGCTAAGTTTCCACTCAGGGGCCTGAGTGTACACCCTGAAAAGACCTGTCTGTGAGAGAAGGTTCTTGGCAAAGGCATCCCTCTTCTTTCTAAGAATTAATTAAATTGGTCACTAAGGGATGGCAAAAGAGCTCAGCAAAGAACTTCAAAACAGAAGCTGTAATCAAACGGTGGAAATCACCCATATTTGCTTCAGCAGGTGGGTAAATGCAGTCTGCTTTTGGAGAGAGGCAGTACAAGAAAAGCTCCACAGAAGAAGATGAAGTCGTTTCTCGAGCCCCTGAAGAGCATTCTTCCTCATCTCCAGAGGAGATGTGTTCCAGTGTTCCAGTGTTCCAGGCCAGAGTATTTTGACTGACACAGAAGAGGGTACACTGGAACCCTTGTCTTTCCCTCACTGCCCTTCAGCAGTGAGGCTTTGGACACGTTAGGAACCAAGCAGACACAGGCAAAGAAGTACAGGGCGTCTTTCCTCCCTTGTTGAAAGAGGGGAAAGTCAATCTTTGTCACGAGGGGCAAAAGAAATCTCATTTTTGAGAGCACACTGTGCACTGTGTGTTAGAGTCCTTATTTATTTGACTGTTTAATTCAGTACATGACTTCAGTCATGTAGTCAGATGTCTGGCGTTCATTTTCAGTGAATTGACAAACTGCCTGAAAGTTTGAGTCATTTGATCAAATACTTAATGAAATAATCAGTGGCTGAATCACACTGACAGATCCAGGTTGGGTTCTCCTTTAGCTGATTTTTTTGTAGACTAGAAAGTTGCCTTGTGCTTAATGTAGCTTAAATGTCTCTTTGATCAGGCAGTTTGGCACTGTTTGCTATGCTGAAGGTACCTTGTGCAGCTGTGCCTGAGCAGCCTTCTGCTGCCTCTACTCTGCCTGAAAACCATGACCAACTCACTCCTCCTCCCTACTCTGGGGCCACCACCTCCTCCTCCCTGTTCTCAGTTGATGACTGTCCAGATGGACTTTTGTTCATTTGGCTTTCTTTATCTTACTCCAGTACTGTGCCCCCAAGAGAGCCCTGCACCCTGTCCAGCTTCACCCTTGGTCCTCACCCACGAGTATCTGCACTGGAGATGTTTTGTGGGGGGTTCCCTAGTGCCATAACCACCCACAGCCTTCTTTTACTAGTTAGGCTGCATTTTTCAAATCGTTTCCACACATCTGACTTCCACACACTGCACTCACCTCAAGATGAGAGCCACCTACACCATGTGGGCCAAGTTGTGTGCTGTATTATTCCATCATTGACATTTACAACACTAGATTGTGTTGGTTACTACATAAAATACAACATTCTTGGTGCTGGGGCTTTTAGCTTAGTAGCAGATGTGTAGTAATTAAAACGTTAATACAATACAGTGACCTTTATGACAAAAATAGTTTCTCTGTTCTTTACTTTTACAAGTCTCTGATCAACTGGAAACCTAAAAATTAAGCTTGCAGCACCCATGATACAGTTTGATTTCGTTCCCAGGAATGCTTGTAGATGCATACATTCAAGATTTGCTCACTCTGTGTAAATGTTTCTGGAATATTCACTATCTGCCTCAGTTGGGGAGGTTAAAGTAACTCTGGGAAATTATCCTGGTCTCTAAGAAATAATCCTGAGTGATCTTGGCCAAGCATAATCACAGAAGAAATCTTTATGGCCTAGGCCATAAAACTGTCTCAACTGGATTGTTGGTGTTTCTCATTCAAAAAAAGGCTATTTCTTTAATATCATTTTAGAAGGCCACCTTCAGGTCCTGCAGCAGATTTCGGCTCAGAAGCAGATATGCAAAGAGCATGAAAGGCACTTTAAAAATATTTAACAGATTCTTCTATATGTATATTACATTTTTTAGAATCTGTATGATCTCACTCATTTTGTAGCTAATCCACTGCAATCCATCAACTAAACACATGGACTTTTCAAATAATCTTTATGAACTGGAAAAACAAAATGCTAGTAATTAAAAACTGACCATACCTATGTTGCACTTTACACTTACAGCACTTTGCTACAATCTGCTTTACTCTTGCATATGAACCTCAATAAATTGAAAAGAATCCCCTTCTGAGAATTTTTCTCTTTTGAGAGAAAATTCCTATTTTAGTGTGGGCTAAAACAGTGCAGCTTCCTCAGAGAGTTTATGATGACCTTGTCAGGACTGGGACAGATCATTTTTGGATGTCTAGTTATTCCAAATCTTCTGTCTAGGCTATTTTAACATTTTGTGTTTTTATGACAGACTTTGAAAACCCAGCTTATAGAAGAATACAAATATAAAACAAAAATACATGGAGCAAGTGGTTTTATCTTGACTACTCAGAGATTAAAATGATCATGACTTGTGAGCCCCACAGCAAACACCCTCATGGCATTTTCTAGTCCTTTGTATTGTTGGTAGGATATATTTCTCCATTCACGAGAGCCTGCCAGTTGTTATAATAGTATTTATGAAACTCCAGTGTGCATAAAAATGCATTCTTTACATACTTGAACTATTTATGTCACAGCTGAGTCAAATTCTTAGTTTTGTTTGCTCAGGGAAGCTACAATTATTACAGTAAGTTTTAGCACCAAAAATATAATCTCCATTATTCCTAAAGATTCATGCTTGCACTGAGCATTTTCAGTACTTTTACTTTAAAAAAAAAATAAAATAATTTTTGCATTGATTGAGGTGTGATACTGCCCACAGATCTAATTTCTGGTGCTTGCAAATATGAAGCTCGAGGTTTTGTCTAGGCTGTCTGGCAAGCAAGGCTCTCTGTATTGAAAGGTGCAGAATATGCTATGAGATCCCTTTTATCATGCCAATTAACGTTTGACTTGTTTGTCTGCCATGTGATGAATTAAAAATGCATGATTTGGATGCTGGTGAGCTAGCCATTTTCTAGATTTAATCCCCTGGATGCTGCCATTCTTCCAGTTGATCTTTTTGCCCTCCGTGGGTTGGCAAGTACCATATATAGCCTACTGCTCAGATCTTTCCCTAACAGATGGCTCTCTTTACTAGTTGGGACTCAATCTGGTGATTCCCTTTAATATGCTTTAGACTGAAGAATATCCAGGGACAGGAGCTGATTCATGCTCCTAAAGCAAAAACATCTAAGAAGATAAAGTTAAGCAGACATGCTTTCTGTTCTATATATGTCATAAATCAGAATTTTTGTCAACATCAATTAAAATGTCGTTTCCCCAGTAATAAACATTACATTGAGAAACAAATCAGCTTTCATTTATTCTGTCATAAATGGAAGATGAGCATTTCATGTTATTTTGTGGATGATCTCTGTGGAGCAAACTGAGCACAATTACATATTTGATTTTAATTAAAACTCAGGATATCCTTCGAGTTTTGTTAGAAAGATGTCCTGGGTATGATTAGCTGAGACCTGTGCTGAGAAGTTAATTTGACACACAACATATTTTTCATGAGGTAACTGTCGCAGGAAGTTGTTTGTAATAGCTATCTTTCCCAGGCCTGTGGGGGCAACAAAAAGTAATGGCTTATCCTGAAGCAGCAACTTCTCTAGTATGCAGCACATCTGCATAACAGTCCCAGTGGTGCTCACAGTAATGCCATTAAGCCGAGACAAAAAAAGAAAGAACCTAAAGATGCAGATACTGATAAAGGCGTTTCATTACCCACTGTACACAGAACAACAGTAGAACTCAATCATAAAATAGTTTCAGGTCACAATAAAATCTAAACCCACAGAAAATACCTGGGAATGACAAAGGAGTTACAGTTTGTGAGCATCGGGCTGGGTGGAATTGCCAAGTTGGAGAGTTAAGCACAAAAGAGCACTAAGAAATCCTGTTTGGTATGAGGGAGGGAAGCTATTATACGCAAAGCTGGTAATGAGAATGCAGTGTCGTTAACTGTTTTCTTTTACAATATTTGACACCAGGATGGCTTAATGCTATGTTGTTTTCTCTTCAAGCTACAGTTTTCCTTTGCAAGAGTGTGAGAGCAGAATTCTAATGTAGGTATACACTGGGAAAAAAGGGCCTCACTGCTCTGCTTTGTCTTTTTCAATCTCTTACACTTTAACTGGAAGGTCATTTCATTTATTACACACAGAAAAGGGCAGGAGCCAGGCTTAAAACTTGCTACATACTCGTATATCAAACTGGCACTTGTTTTGTTCTCCCCTATCTGGCTTAGCTTCCTGCCCTCATCACTGCTATAGGTGCATGGTCTGGCTAGAGAGAGGTGAAAATAACCTCACTGCATGCATTCCTTCTTCACACCCTTCCAAAGGAGTTACCTGAACTTGTGGTATGGATGGCAGAATTGTTTGGCTGTTCCACAGGGCATCTTCTAACCTCAGCAGCTATTCCTCTGCATGAGAAAGCTACAGAGAACGGGTGCTCCATGCAGAAGGTTCACAAAGCAATTTCATCTATTCACAGCTGGCTTATTAAGGGAATCTAGCAAATGACAGTATCATTGAAGCATTACGTTTTCTGCCCTTTTCCTTTTGAACATAGCTTTGAAAATGTAACCAATATAAGCTGATAGAAACCAATTGCTGGGGTTGATAGGTTGTCACTTATATTTCTTGAAA
This sequence comes from Promerops cafer, assembly GCA_013398275.1. NCBI lineage: Eukaryota > Metazoa > Chordata > Aves > Passeriformes > Nectariniidae > Promerops > Promerops cafer. The sequence continues at coordinate 2,436,342 of VZSE01007196.1, read as the reverse complement.
ACTAGAAGTAATTCAGTCCCCTCTACCAGGGTCCAAACTGGGCAGCAACAACAGCTGCAAGAATATTTTCCATGCCTGTCCAGGGCTAAATGGAGTGCCATGTCTGCATTGCCTTACCCAGTTTGTGGGCTGACAGTTCTCCTCCCAGCTCAACCTGGCCACAGCACAGCTACCACACTGCTGAGTAGCCAGTGGAAATATACTGTACCAGGCTCTGGTACAGTAGGGTCAAGGTGTGGAAGTGCAGAAAAAAGAAGTGAAGAAAAAGACACCCTTAAGTAATGCTCTTTTTCATATGAACTCTCTCTTTGGCTGAGGTCGAACCATGTAGGTTCATTCTCCTGGATTTTTACTGACAATGCATTTGCTCCAGAGTGGGTATATTGTGTGCAGCAGCATTTTGCTAGGCAGCACGCAGACATACAGATAGAGCTAACTCACCTCCTGCAAGACCCTGAGTTATGAACACAAAAAGCAGCTAAAAGGCTGGAGGGAAAGCCAGAGATGTGGTACAGTGTCCCAGGGTCAAAAGAGAGATTTTGGAGCAAAATAGTTAACAGCATCCCTAGCTGGCTGTGACAGGATCCCTTCCAGCAGGATACTGTGGTGAGCAGCCCATGTGGATAAGACCCATTATCTGCTGAGGATGTCTGTAACATTTATAGAGAACCATGACCAAATATACAAAATACATCAGTGCATAGGGAGTTAACAACATCCTTTTCATTTTAACAAGAAGCCTTGAAGCCTTTTAAAGCTACAGACTGAAGAGGAAGCAGTGGGCCAGTATTCCTGCAGTAGAATATGGCCTCTCCTCTGGGATTCCTATCCATTTTTGTAAAAAAAAAAAGAATTAGTTGTGTTCGGAGCATGTCCTGAAGTACTGGCTCTCTAATCGGCCCATTTCCTCACCAGAAGCTGTCTCTGGGCCTGGCTGTACATTACAGCTGGAAATAGATGTTCTTGCAGATGGACACCCATTTTCAGTAGTGCCTCACCCCTGCACAAATCACATACTAGGGGACCTTGCTGTGCTGCCATAGAACGGGGGAAAGAGAAGAATAAAAAACTATTTAATTATTACAGAAAATTTGTGGCTCCAGAGATGTGCACTGTACACATGTGAGGATACACAATTAAGCTGTGAATTACACACAGTTTGGCCTGTACTGTCTTACAGATTGGTTTCACTCCAGTCCAAATTCTCAGCCTAAAAGGTTAAGTATATAATACTCCATATTGTCAGTAATCCATTTTTCCTGCTTTCAACAGTAGGAAGGAGGTGAACATACAGCTAATTAAAATACATTTGTTGAAAAGGTCATGCAGAGCTACAGTTCAACTGAATAGAAGGATTATTATCCTATTCACCCAGTCTGGTGACAAACATACTGAAGATGGAGCCTAAGATAAAATTAATCTGTTTTCCTGTCACAGAATGGAAAATGGCTCAAAGTTAAGCATTCTGGTCCTGAAAAAATCCCAATCCTTAGTGTTCCCAGCATTCTCTGGTACAGTTGTAATAGGCTATGACCATGCTTTTCACAAGAGATTTAAGGAGTCAGCTGCTCCAAGTCTATTCAAATGCAGTTAGAGCATCTCATTCATGTTGCTGCAAAAATACCAGTTTACTTTACAGAAGTAATTCATACAGCACAGCGCAGCCACATACTAGTGGCTACTACCTCCTGGCAAATAATGAAGTAATTAAAATCCATTCTCAGTTTGAAACCACTGATCATCCCCTTCATCCTAGGAGAAAACTTACAACAAACAAAGCCATGCGTGCCTACATCTTCTGTAGAGTCTGATCTCAGTTTAGGAGTCTGATATTTGACTTTATCGAAGACAGGAACGGCTTTATGTTTAGATTTCAACAGCCACCAGAGGAATCTAAAGGTATCTCCTCTGCATGAATACATAAAAAAAGAAGTCATGAACATAGCATTTTTCCTGCTACTCACTGTTCTGAGTCGACACCTCCATGAAGCCATAGACTGGAGAAGATTTTTATGCCAAGGATAGTTGAACATTAAAGAGAAAAAGATTACATTCATCAGCCTCTCACGTTACCCAGAAGAGGTTTGAAAAGCCACATACTTGTGCTGCTTGTGATCATTATTCAACCTGGGGCTTTTTGTTGCCAGCTCCTGATCCAAGTCAAACTTTATCACGGGGACTCTTGCAGACACTGAAGGAGCTCAGTGGTTCACCCAGCCTCTACACATGTGTGAACTATGAGGTGATGCTGTAGGACTGAACGACCCATGAATTCCTGAATAGTCATCATGTACCAGAGAAAAAGATGCAGTTGTTATTCATACTGGAGTGAATCCAGTACACCAGCAGAAACAGTAACGAAGTGAAAACATGGTAACTACTTTATTATGCTCAGAGGTAAACCAACAGGCAGAGAGCAAACAGCCACGAGTAGTGTGATCGCTGAAAATGAAAGGCAGCCCAAGAAAAAATCTATTTATAGGTCTTCAGGTTGAAGGAGGTTTAAATTTCTTATAAAACTACAAAGACTGACAGAATTATGGAGTTTAATTCATGAATATACAGATGGTCAGTGACCAGGATTAAAAGTTAGATTCAAAATACTGTTGATCAAAAGCTAGATGCCACAGTGCTGGACTCTTAACTACCTTCTCCTTCTGAGATTCAAGATTTCTTATGCAACCTAAAAGGTTGCTGGTACAGGTGATCTTGTACATAATCATCGTGCAGAGCAACAAAACATGTAAAGTTTTGCCCAGCTATCTCAAAAGTTTGAAGCAGCCTTGAGAAAGAGGGTAAATTAGCATGAGCTACAGTGTTTGTGCTCTGCAGTGGTTAAACAGCAGATCCATTTCCAACACGGCATGGTAGAGACTCAGATGGCCGTGAAGTGTCTGCACAGCTACACCCTACTGGCGTGACACACAGTGCCATTTCCCCAGCTGACACTGCATCCAGCCCGGTCTCCAGCAGCACCACAAAACCGTGTGTCACACACACATTCTCATATGCAAAACGGGCTCACAAATAGCCAGCATGCTGGGCAGGAAGCTGCCTAGAGCTAATCGACACATGCAGCTAATGACAACAATAAGTCTTAAGTCCTGTCCCTCAGGCAGAAGTTGCCACCCGAACTCTCCCGTGAAGATTGACATCTGTACTTTCTCTCTTCCCAAGTCCTAAGCAGGATCTCAATTCCTCTGCTGAGGTAATCCTTATTACTTATTGTCCTCACTCCTCACACAAAGATAAAACCACAAAGCATGGGGCTAGCATGGAAAAGGATGCTAAGCAGCTCCTATGTTGAAAGTGTGTAACTATATAAAAATAATGCAAGATATGTATGGGAAACAGGAAGAAGAGGTTGATGAAACATATTTGATGATATTATAAATCTCATAGCTTAAGGAAAAAATGTTCAGCTGTGAGAAGAGAGGCCTGCGTTTCAGTATGGCTTAATCCACCAACCCAGAACCAGAATTAAAGTGAAGTGTTATACCATGTGTGCCTCTGAACCAGTACAGTCTATAGCTTTACACCCAGTCTATTACATCATCTCTGAACTTGCTCAGTGCACATTAGCACAGCCCCGAGGTACCTTTGTCCTTGCCCCAGAGCAATCCTGGCCTGAAAGTCAGAGGATTTTGGAGAGCCCTTCAGGCAAAGCAGAATTAAGCAGTGATCAGTCGACCACTTGGTAGAACAACACAGAAGCCACAAGCAAAGACTGTACTCTAAGAGAAGAAGGAGGCAGCAGGTGCTCTCAGAGCTGTTCTGAAGGAGGACACAGCTGGACTGGCCTCCCCACAGAGCCCAGTTTGGCTGCCCATGGCCTCTGAAGGCTGGCCAGGCTGGCCTGTAGATGATTTCTCAGGTGGAAAGTTTCCTCTGGGTTTGATCTCAGGTGGAGATGGGTTGCTCTTCTCTTTCAAAACTGAAGCTGATAGGAAACAAACCTAGTCTTTAGGCACTTTCAGAGCCATAAGAATAAAATTATTAACTAAACTAAAAATAGAGTAAAAGGAGAAATTCTGTGAGCAATGTTACAAATAGCTCTTTTTTCTTTTTTGGATTATCTACTGTCTGACAGAATATGAGCTCTGACTTGAGATTTCTGAGACCACAGCTGGGATTTGTGATTCTCTTCTCTCTCATAGAGACTTCAGTGTCTAATAAGGATTAAGCTCATGCTGCAGGCTTTATCACAGTGGGCACCCTAATTGCAGTCTTACTCCTCTACACAGCTGTTTATTTTCATCAAACTTGTGGAATTTAATATATTCAAGACTATCTTTCAACTTTGAAATATGGTTGAAACTAAATAATAAGTTCAAAATGTACTCAAAGAGAATCTGTAGGTAAAACAGATGTATTCTGGATGATATTGGTCATACTTTCCTAAGAAACTAGGTAAAAATCTGCAGTACCAGTGAAACTAAGGTACTTTTGAAGGTAAGGTGTAGGGAAGGGAAGTCTTCAAAGGTATCTTTTGGAATCAGATGCTCAAGTCTGATTAAGTCCCACCAGAAGATCTAAATCTGGGAGATTTTTCTTCATTACAAAACAAAACTAACAAGCACTCCAGAGGACAGGACTCATTTGTTTTCGTACCCCGTTGAATAGATATTCTCTTCTTTCGACCCACATGACTCTGCATAATGTTAGCTGTACTAATTGTAAACAGAAGTCACACTGTCAGAATAAAAGGGAGATGAATTAGCAACAATAGAGTTCATTAAGGCTTGTTAAACTTTAAGAGAATAGGTGTGATATAATTGGAAGAAAGGCTAAGAGCTCTGTGGATTTTTCAGGGAATACATTTCACTTCAAATGACAAAACATAATTAAAAGTGAGCTGTTAAATCAGCTGTCAAAACCTCAGTTACAGCTGTCTTTCTTTTTTCTTTGAATTTTAAATACGATGATGTTCTTTAGCCAGCTTTCCCAGCCTGTCTGACCTACTGTGCTCTGCTCCAGTTTTAGCTGCAGGCTCCATCAGGCTAGTTCTTATTGCTCCAAGGGAGACAGTACCCCTTGTGTATTTTCCACTCTTTTCCTCCTTAGTTTCCTACCCATGTACTTAGCTACCAGGTCATCCTCGTAACAACATCTGCTGCAGCTTTTCTTTTGCTCACTGACATCTACTCTCCTCCCATAGCAAACCTGATACTCCTGACATCCAGCCACAAAATCAAGTCTTTGCAAGTGACTCTCTCCTGTCTGTAAACCAAATATCCAGGGACGTGCAGTCTTCTGCTTCAGTCCCCGAGAGATCCCTCTACATCAGATGTCACAGCCTACCCTCCTGGACTCTTTCTGTTTTAACTTGTTGCCCTACAGTCTTTATCGCCTTCTCCGCAACTTTGTAGTCATAATATTTTATCAACTATCAGTTCTTCCTCATCTTCCCATTAGAGATGCCTGAACTTCTGCTAACAGTGCTTTTGTGGTTTGAATATCTTCTCTCTTCCATTGGGCACTGTAATCTCAAGGTTATGGTTCAGGTTGTCTCAGCCAGTGCAGTGCTCTGTTCCCTGGACAACCTCTGCTATCATTGCAGTGCCAGGCTTGTCCATCAGCCCATACAGAAGGAAACTGGGGAAGTATAAGCTTAAAGCTGCAACATCTGCACCCACAGCATGCACTCACCAAGAGGATTTTGCTTGTCTCCCTTTGCATTATTGCATGCTATCTCATCTCTCAGTTTAATGCTGCTTCTGCTGGTACTGCCTATCTCAGCTAGACAGTGAGCTCCTTGAATCACAAGCTTTTATGTGTAAGCTATCTAAGCAGCACACATACACTCAAGGTGTCTCTTCCTTCAAACATAAGCACGTTATATTACTCTCATGGCCAAAATAGGTGCTTCCCAGGGAGGGAGGAGAGATGGGACTAAATAGCAGCATAAGGTCATTTCCCCACCATATCATTACTTCTAAGTGCTCTGTCATACTTCTGAGGTCTGGTTTGTAACTGCAGACTGGGTGCTTACACACACATCTGCCTTTGTCTGAATGTGAGAGCTGCCAGTGACTATTGCCAGGGCCCTGAGGGCACCCCCAGCACCCCCTGTCCTTGCCTGTACCCCTGGGGTTCCCCCCACCCTGCTTATGTCCCAGCACTCCATTTCAGCTGTCAGTCCCTGTCCCTGCAAGGCTGGTGACCCCTGTCTGCCCTGCTCCTGACTGAGGAGATGGGATGGGCTCTGGATTTCTCATGGAGAGCTCTTAGACCCCTCAGGGACCTGGCAGTTGTACCCAAGGGTCCAGCATTTTCCAGGCTTTCACAGAGAAAATACTGGTAATGGTTGAATCTCTGCTGCAAGGGCTGCACCTGGGTCACCTCCGTGTCTGTGACCACACTGAAATTAATGTAGTCTGTCAGAATTTCATGCGGTATGCAGAATTGTGGTGTTTATATTTGTGGAGGGATTTTTATAGGGGGTTGGTGCAAAGAAACCACCCACCCTGTATCTTTCAGCACCTCGTATTTGCCTGGTTTCCAGGCTTGCCACACTGCCTCTTGGTCATGGCTGCACCAGTCCATGCTCCTCAAGTGTCAGATTCTCCCCTCCTTACACTGCTGTGGCAGACACTTCCCATGTTTGGCTAGAATGCTGAGTGCTGATGCATTTGCTGCAAACAGTAATCATGGAGGAATCACTTCATAAACAACATATTGTGAAACTGCTGTTGTATTAAACCCCTCTATTCCCACAGCTGTCAGTAAGCTAATTTTTTTTACAGGAGTCACCTATTACAAAGCACCTCCAGGTCTATGGGCAGCATTTGAAGTATGACCCATTGACCAGCAGCAAAAATATTGTCTCTGCAAATAAAGCCCCTCCACTAGCGTAGAGTTTCTGGGAAAGGCACAAGCACAATTTTTCCTCATACCAAAGCAACAAGCTTTTTATTCTCCTATTGTCTTGGAGTAACCAGCTCCCACCTAAGCACTGGGAGCTGCCTGAGCACCTCAGGCCCTCAGGGCTCTGGAGCTGAGCATCACCTGCCTCTTTGGTATGCCAGTGATGTTGCTTTATCTCCTCAGCTCGAAGGAACTGCTTGTTGACTTAGGCCACAGTCACTCTGGCAGGGTTCACACAAGTGTCTGTGCTAGAACTAGATGCTGTGGTCAGCCCTCCACAAAGATGTACCTCTAGACTCTGCTGTGAGACCCAATGCTGGGAATGAGTGGTGGAGGTCACAGACCACCGAGGCATGACCTTAGCTTCTGACGATCTCCGCCGGCTCAGCACCTCCTGATGACATCTGTTAAAAACTCATCATCCCATGGAACAGCCCCAGTGCCTCGGGAGCACTGGAAAGAGCTGGGACCAGCGGTGCAGTGCTGTGGTGTCTGCTGGCTGCTTTCACCAAGTACAGAGCGTGGGCACAGCTGGCTGTAAGATTAGACAGGATGGGGAAATGAGAGAGAATCCTGAAAAGGGCAAAAGAATCAACAACAAATATTTCAGCTATGAGTTTGTATGCTTGCATCCTGTCCCAGTCATCTCTTACTTATTAGTAACAACTCCTCAGTAACAACTCTGACTTTAGAAATGGGAAGTAGTCTGATTATGTGCATATTAAATGTCTAGCACCCTGTGCATGCTATATATAAATAATTCATAATGTTCCTAATAATATGACAATACTATTCACAATTTTCACAATTGTCATTTTCATCCTAGCCAAATAGGCAGAGAGAAACCTCATCCATACTAAATGAAAAACATCTTAAAATATGTATATGTATAAACAGAAGCCAAAAGGAGCAAAAGTATCCTTCTTTCAAACACATCTGAATCCCTGACCCATAAGCTGTAAACACGTCAGTTTCAGGTTCAGGATTACAGTGTGAAATGAGTGGGACCAAAACTCTGCCTAAATATGAAGACTTAAGGTGTCCCCAAAAGTTACCCATTAAATTACAGGAGAAAAGTAGTGTGCCAGCTGAGGTAAATGTTTTCATTCAGTGATATTTAAACTGTCAACTTAGACCACCTTCCCGATGAGGTATGTAGAATAGTAATAACAAAGATTATTACTGCAGGTTAATTGCATAACTACAAGGGTGGACAAGTTGTTTAAATAACACTGCTGTGAACACAGATCTGCTTGCCCGCTATCACCATATCTTAATATGGTTTCTTGTGGTGTGAATTATGATTAATGAATTTCTAGGTGAATGAAATACAATATTGTGATTAAATGTAATACATTAAAATGTCTCTGCTGGCATCTTTGTTCTACAAGGAAATTGGGGTGATTCTTTGTCTTTGCTTGTGCAAGGGATTCTAAAACATATTTTGGGATCAGCTTATGTGATAAGTTTTGAAAATAGGAAGGGATTTCTTCCAAATAAAACTTAACCTTAAAAATAAATAGTAGGGAAGAAACTATGTCATTCTTTTAGAGGTTCTGAACTGTGACCTTTGGCATGGGTGCATTCAATCTTTAGGGACTTAATACAGAATTTTTCCATTGCTTTCTTTAAGTCAGACCTTGGTATATTAAAACAAACCCACGCTATAACACCAGTCCAAGGAAATGCTTGAATACCATATATCTCCTCTACTGTCATATATGTGGTGTAGTATAGGGTTAATTTTCTCACAAGAGCAAGGAGTTTATGATCATTTCTAGCTTATTGAAAAAATACCTGATGTTAAGAGGCTTATCATTAAGTCTAGCAACAAATCTGACTTAACTCAGTCTCAATTAAATATGGAACTATTGACTATAAGTACTACATAAGATATTCAATTATTTAAAATACTTAATATTTTTATAAAAAGAGAGTTTAATTTTGTATGAAGCCCTGTAATTTTCTTTGTACTGATTAAATGAAAATATTATTTTTATCCTATTTTCTGATTAGAATATGTAAAAGAAACATACACATCCTGATTTTTTAAGGGTTTTGTTTGTTTGTTTGTTTGTTTGGGTTTTTTTCTGTCTGAAGGTAAGAATATGAATGGCATTTCCCTCTGGCTTTTTGTTTTGTTACTGTTTTACTTTGGTAGACATAAGCCACTTAAAAACAAAAACCTAAACAACTGTTGTAGCCCAAGGATACAGACCAAAGACTAACAAAAAATTATTCTGAAAGATATCTATTTCAAAGGACGATGTGCTATATTGCAAGTATGGTTGACGCAGTATATTCTCCTTAAATATTGTATTCTAGTCCTAAAAGTCAAAAAGGTGCAACTCCTCTGCAAGATATTGATGAAAAACTCCACTAAATTGTTTGTGCCACCTTCAATTCCCTGAACAGTGGCCCTTTAATATTTTTTTCTAATAGGAATCATAGACCCAGGCTGCAGCATACTAATGAGTCGAAGCCTACCAATTACATTTTGCTCTCCATTTCAGATTAAATGACTGTCTGTCTACGCAGTCATGCATCCCACCCCCTCCCCATACCACGGTGTCCTGGTTTTCAAAAATAGAAATAATAACAATAATAATGTACTGTATCTTTCCAGTTAGCTACAACTCTATATGCTTTGTTAGGCTAATGATAAAGAAAATGCCTGAATCTCAATGTTATGGTAGCTGCTTCATGAGGATAATCAACTTGCCATGCATCCCTGATGCTTTGCAAAGCAGAACAGAGAGACAGGCTTTAAGGAGTTAGAAACAGCAAAGTACATAGAGAAAACAAAAATAACCCACAAAAATAAAAGAGTAGAAGAAAGTTGATGGGTAAAAACAGTAGAATTGCTTGGAATTTTCCACTTCACTTTTTCCCTCTGGAGACTTTTTTCCCCCGTGATTTGCCCTTTCCATTATCTTCCTTTAGAGGAAGGAGCATTCCAGCTTTCTGGCAACACTTTTGTCCATATTCCTGGATCAGAAGGCCTCTGGGATATCAGCTGTCTGTACTCCATTCAGTCTAGATGCCAGAAAACCAGTGGTTTGAGGTGCTCAGCTTCCAGAAATGCATGGAAGGTTGTTCTCAGTGTCTCTGCCTGTCAGATGCAGGTGGACACCCAGGCCTGCAAAAACGCTACGCCTCCTTTGAGCTCACCAGCTCACCAGCTGTACACCAGCAAAACCAAGGAGGTCGAACCAGACCCATGCCTCTCATGATCTGCCCTCTACTTCTCTATGTCTGGCCCCATCTTGGACACCAACAATGTACTTGGTACTTTATTAGTTGTGCTGAAAATACAACCACACCAGCCTGGGACCGCTGAAATAACACAGGCTTGCTGTCAACAGAAAAGTGCTCCCCAGTGCTCAGCCTCTTGGGTTTTACAGGGGATTGGGAAATAAGAGAAGGAAATTGAGGCTACAGTGACAGGCTGCTTTTATTAGAGACAGAGACTGGGCTTATATAGAATAGATGTAGGGAAAGTTTGACAAAGTCTTTTAGACATGCTTATAATATTCCAGAATTTGAAATTCACATGCATCCAGGAATATCATGGGCAGGGCTAGGGCAGGACTGCAAATAGAAAGGTTCCAAGGTCAGAGGCAAACTAAAGCCTCTCAGTATGTTTGTCTTCACACACACACCCCACTGCCTTCACATACGTTCAGTCCCTGATCTGCAGGGAGTGGAAAGCAGGCCTTCAAGGGCTATTTCCCACAGCTTTTCCCCATAGGCAGTAGCTTAGTTCATTTCCTCCATACTAGCAGGATGTTCCATGCTAGGGGAGTAAGTACTTAGTCCAATGGAATTGTAGTAGCCTTCCTGCTCTAGAATGTTAGGTGAAACAGAACATTTTGGGGAGATTTGGAGCACCCATCTTCACAGTGGAGAGGGTCGCTATTGCCCTCTGAAGCCTCCCAACAACCACTTGACATGGGGTAGCAGGAAAAATTAGATTTAGATTGATATCCTCACTTGACCATGTGTAGTTGAGGTTTGTGTCGTCATTTTGCTGAAAAGGACCCTGTGTAGCTTGGGACCAGAGAAACACACTGAGCAAAGAAATCTCCCTATTGCTTGGTGAGATGCTTATCTATTGCTGTGCACAGAAGGAGGACAGTGTTGGGGCTATCATAAAAACTTTTCCTTGCCTCTATGTGCCATGGCCTTGCATTACCCTTATCTCAGCTGCAAACCCCTGTTCATTGTCAATTAATTAATTTCTCCTCAGCATAGCAAGCATTTCCCTTCTTTACTTTTTCCTCTGCCTCGCCACAGGTGGACTCCTGTGCTGTGCCAAAGTCTTTTGTTCTGCTTGCAAAGCTAGAAGAAAACCACCTCTCTCCAGCCTGACAGCTCATGTGTGAAGAGAAAAATGGGATACTGACAACAGGTTGGCATGATGCCCAAAGAGTGGATGCAGCAGCCCTCAAATTGGCTAAAATTAATGCAGGAGAATGGCTGACCTATACTTTAAAGCTGTCCCCTTGATTGCTTTGTGATGATGAAGAAAGGTAATAAGCTTGCTGCCTAAACCGTGTTTTTCTCACCTTGTTCTGAGTCTCTGAAACACTGAAAGATTGGATGGGAAGGATGATTGTCTTTGCCAGTTCTTTTCCAAGGCTGATGACATGGTCCCAAACTTCTTCCTGGCTGTTGTGCAAATGCGCTGGCTGGTCAGAAAGAGAGAGGTACCAAATTTCATCCCCATTTAATTATCATGTGGCCAGTCCTTCTGGAGGATTCTTGGGCCATCTTCTGGAATAGATTTGCACAAAGACTTTGATTGCCTTCTCTGCACAGACTCCATAATGAGAGCAGAATTCACCCAACAGACACACAGGAGGGTGCACTGGAAGGAGTAGCAAAACTCCACATGTGGGAGCCATAGGTAAGTTTTAGAGAAATCACTCTTAGGTTTCAAGGCACTGAATGACTCCCACTGGTTTTGAATCAAGCACAAAGACTGCAGCAGAGCTAACAGAGTTAACCTACTCTGCAGCTGTTAATTTTGCCTGGTAGGTAAAATGGGAAAAAAAAATCTCACTGCAAAAGATAAAATTTACAGGTGTTTTGTATATCCCTTTGGAGTTCAACCATATAAACTACTGAACTGGTACAACTACAGGTGCAGAAAGACCTCAGAGGGGAAGGAAGGACACGGAGGCTTGGTGGTTTGAATTGGGAGTTTTCTAGGGCAGATCCATGGCTGCCAGAGGAATACTGTTCCATTGGAGACCACCTTTGACAGTTCTCCATTTATCATGTTCATCTTCCCCTCCCTCCAGGGTGCCAAATGTCTCACCATGCAGTTTCATACTTGTAGAGAGGCAAGATCCTGGAACCTTCAAAAGAATATGCAAAAGAAAAAAAGGATTACTGTTTTCAAAAGTGATATTTGGAAGTGCCCACCTAACAGCCCTTATTTGGATATGATTGAACACCCTTGTTGAAAAGAGAATCCTCAGGGGCAACTTCACTTGGATTACAGGTGCAAAGAGATATCATGGCCAGTTGCAATTTGTCTTTGACTTCAATAGGAGTAGGATTTCACTCAGAAAGCCTGTTTAATTAACATTTACCATACTCAAATACTTTTTACCTTTCATTCCATTCAAATCTACTACTGTTAACTTCCAGTCAGAAGTATAGAACCAGCTGAAGCCTTCAACATGGTTAACTCTGCAGAAACAACTTTATTCTCAGGTAAAGTCTTACTGAACAGCATCAATAACCTATCTGGAAGAAGAGTCATTTGCTAAGAAAGGTTCATTGACAGTCAGGAACTCTGAGTGATGTGGAAAGGTACAAAACCTAAATATGACAAGGCTTGCCAAATACTAAGTATTAGTATGAGAATACATGAACCACCCACAAGTACCAGAAACCCCTGAACCCCAAGGATGGAAAGGAGATGATTAAAGTGGTGTCATAGGTAAGAGCAGGAGCAGTAGTTGGATCATATTTTCAGAAATGACACATTCACAGCTAAATATAAAGCCAAGCTTTGATAATATATAGAGGAACAGCTTTTCACAGTAAGCCATTAAGCCCTGTCTACTGAGACCTTAAACCTAGACTCAGAAAGTACCTTAAAAGCCGGGGACAAAGCTGCCACAGCTTCCAATATAGAAAAGATGACCCAATATATCTTTTTTTTGGTCCACAATTTCTATACTTCCAAGAGATTTCATATTCAGAAAATAAAATTAATTTCTGTTCATTGAATGCTGCCACTGTCTTTTGCCTTGTGAAAGAAGAAACATCTCCCCGAAAAGTTTCAGCTGCCCTTTATTGCAGTCTTTCATCACTGTCATATCTTCATCTTCAGGCTATCTGCACCACAAAAAAAAATTGTTTAGGAACGAAGATTAATGATAGTTTCATTGAAAGGGGTGAAAATGCAGTAGGATGCATGATTTTTAGCCTCTAGCTGTTAATGTGGCATCTTACACACGCTGGCATTCTCTGGAAAACAGGAACGAAGTTTCTGCTGATACTGGAAATGTAGCATGTTCACAACACTGCTCTGAGAAGACAAGTAGTTGTTGACCAGTTGCTATTAATAAACAAAGAAACCCTGACTCAGAATACAACATTGCTTTCTGAGAAGGCCTTTTTTTTTTCAGTTTATCTAACTTACTATTTTTTTCCCCATTTTATCAACTTACCTTTTTTTTTTCTCAGCACTCCTGAAATGGACTGTGTCATTTTAAAAATGAATTAAGGTTGAAATTAGGAATAACACTAAAAGAAACAGAGGAAATGGAAAGGAATTTTTAATTAAAAACAGAAATTACTGAAGTTAAATATATTACTGTGGAAGAAAACTGCACTGACTGTAGGAACTGACTAGCTCTTACTATGAACTCAGAAAAAAATCAGAATTTCAACAGGACTCAGTAGGGCCAGAAAGGTGACATAAAGGAAAGCTGGGCAACCAACTGTGAAGAAATTCCCTGAATATTTTCTTCTGCCCTCTCCTATCCCCTTAGTGACAACAAATCTTTGTCCTACCTATTTACTCATTCTTGAGTATTGCGTGCTAAGTAGTTAATCCAAATTTCATGGAGTGAAATTTGTTCCACTGGGAAATAATTGCTCGGCTGGGGGTGAGGAAGGGGAATGTTTTATTACACATCTTGGAAAACGAGAGGTGTTTGGGTCATTAAGCCATTCTTTTCTGTCTGGATAAAATCAGATCAGAGGGCACTGGAAACATGACAGAAACAGTAGCGAAGATAGATGGACATATACAGAGATAAGATGGATAGACAGATATGACAGATGCTGATAACAGGGTGTTAATATATGGGGTAGAAGACATTGTAAAAACTACAATCTTTCTCTGGCCAGATGTTGAAACTGTTTTATGGAATTTTACCTTTGCTGCTAAGAATTCTGTAAAAACATTAAAAGTGATCTGATGTATATGATTTATAATAACTATAAAGAAGCTACCAGCCTGTAAATGGAAAAATGGAAAGGCTCTGAGGAGCAGAAAATCATGGGACAACAGAAATAATTTGAAAAATAGTGTCCTCAAGTAATATAGACACTTTCTTACAGGTATCTCCAGAGAAGAAACTTCTTACTGAAATACACAGCAATCTTGTATCTAGTCCCTGTAACCCATTACATCATCTTCTATATTTAGAATACCTCCAGAGTAACCATGGAAACTGCTTTTGCTTAAACTCACATTATTCCATTCAACATTAGTTGACAGTAGAGTAATACTTTTAGAAGCTCACAAAACAATTAATGTATCACTGTGTGTATGTATAGCAACGTGTTTTTTTCTCAAGTATGCATTATGCACACCCAGAGATGTCAGATTTCTGACAAAGGCTACAAAGACCCAGATTCATGGCACTAGAGTGCACACACTAGACTCCAGGAGAATTCATAGTACATCTCTGTGTTTTGCTTTAGGACAGTTGCCTGTGGAAAGGGTTCATGCTGTCACACTGTACGCTCATGTCTGTGTGTCTGTCTTTGGCATGCAACCGTTGACCTGAGTTTCAACCAAATTAAACAAGGAGAAAAATAAAACAGGGAGGTTTTTAATCTCCCACAAGGTTTGCAAAAATAAGCAGCTACAGAGAAGAAAGCCTTACCAGTGATGCCACTGAAAGGCTAATAAGAGCAATCCTTTTTACACCTAGAAGAATTTACAAAAAAGAGGCTCTGTGATTTTTGCAGGTCAGAGAACTACTTATAATATTGATGATCAGATTAGAAAACAAATAAAACTATACCTATGCACTGCATTGCAGAAACAAAAAAAAAGACTACTGTTTCTCTATGAAAATGACGCCTTGCAGAAATCATCAAGAAATACCAAACAGGTACCAGAACTTCAAACAAATACCAGAAATCCCAAAGAGTGAATAAAAAAAAAAAAAAAAAACAAACCCAAACCAACCAAAACTTAAAACCAGAAGCCCCAGACTCAGACTTTCAAACTGGACTCGAGATATAATCAAAAGGTTTAAATTTATACAAGTGTTTATCCAAGGTGGAAATGCAAAGTTAATACTAGGACACATGCCTAGTACAAATGCCCAGTTTTCACAGTGCAGGAATGTTACTGTGAAGTTCCAGATGCATCTGTGCTCCTCGGTGTATTTAGAACTGAGTTTTAAATGGGAATGAGGCAACTACATTTGCAGACTACAACTGACTGCAAATAATGTCAGCAGGATCTATGACTATTAAGTGTGTGAGTGATAAAATGGAAAATTACATGCCGTGGTAATAAATATGAAGCAGAGCAGCTATGTGTGAAATAATCCAAACCATACATGTACAGGGATGAGCCCTAACTGAGCAGTTGTTACTCAGAAAGAAATACTGGATTTGTGGGTACCTCAACCCAATGATGAGCAAGAAAGGCAAATCAGATATTCAGAGTTATCAGTAAAGTTACTGGAGCAACAGGGAGAAGACCTTATGTCACTTACACACATTTTTATGACTGCGTGTGATTTTAGTCACCTCAGAAGTGATGTGAGAGAACTGGCTAACATAAGGAGGAAGAAGAAAGCAGAGAGCCAGGCTATGGCATCCTTTCAAGAAGAGAAGAATATGTGAGAATTCCTCAGCCTGGAAGAGAGTCAGCTGGAGGGTGGTAAGATCAAAACCTACAGATACATGAATTGTATGGAGAAGATGAAGGGGGAGTGACCTCTTTTGTGCTGGGGAGAGGATGAAATAGGAAGAAGGGAAATGACCTTGACCTCAGCTTCCACTTCAGTTGAGAGTCCTGCCAGCTGCACATCTTTTACCTCTGTCCCAAACCCTGTATCCTGTCTGTGAGTGATGCTAGCTGAGAATGCATTGTTCCATAAAGAGACTGCAGGAAAGCAAAGGAATTACATTACAGAAACATGGAAGAGAATTTTCTAGCAACTACATATCAAAATGAGAATAACATTTACCGAAGACATTGCTTTTAATCCATTAGGGCTTCTTGGGTAGATTTCTTTCTCTAGCAATATCCTAATTCTTCAGTAGCATTGTGGCAAGACCAGCTGAATACTTTGACTGAGTGGCATAGCACATGCTTTGAGAAGACTACAATTTTCAGCATTTTCCTTCATTTTCTCAATAACTGCTGACAAAACTTGCTGTTGGCTAAAGCTGTAACTACTAAGGTCAGGCATGGGACCAGACCTGTAGAACAAAAGGATCTGGTGTTCAGTTTGGGAAAGTGAAGTAACTGCAGCTTAGCTCTAGTCTAGTACCACGGTCTGAAGGCAGCATGCCTTCTGTTGCCCTCCTTGTGCTCCCAGGAGGGCAGACAGCCTTCCCAGCCCTGCTCCAAGTCTGTCCTGGCACCTTCCTTTGTGCAGTGAGGCTGTAAAACAGATTGCTGAATTAAAAATAACCCAGCAGAAAAAATCTATGCAAAATAATGCTCTGCTGCAAATGATGGCCAACAGCTTTCCAGCTGCTGGGTGCGTTTAGTCCGCATGATTTCTGTGGGAAAGCAGTCAAATCAGCAGCATTTCAGTGCAGTGGCTGAGCTAAGGAGGATAAAATAAAATAATAGTTACAGTCAGCTCCTTCAGCAGCAGAATGTCCCCAAAATGGCCAGAAAGAGATGTCTAAAAGTCAGTCCTGCCCTGTTGAGTGTTGGGGTCCCTTATATAGCATGGATCAGGGAATTAATCCGTTCTACAGTGAGGAATTTTTCATCCCTTGATGGTGGCAGAGCACCAGTTACAATCTGAAAAATCTTCTGTATTGAACACCTGAAAGCCATAAGTACTTCCCATTGAACAAAAACTATCACTCACTTGTAGTAGATTGATTTTAAGGAAAAAGACTCTTTCAACTTTTATGCTTTTAAAAAACTTTTCTCGAAGTACCAATTCCTTTTCAATCTTAAGAGTCTCAAAGACGTTAGCTTGAAAAGCATAACCTTCCAAAATATTTTGCAAATGTTTCATGGTATGTCTGCTTGTACCGGTGGAATTCTTTAACAGAAAAATCAGATTGCTACCAACATCCAGAAACTAATTAGGAGGAAAAAGTACATTTCAAACTGCAAATATTCCTTTTTATATTCCCAGTGCATTACAAATGGAATGAAAACTTGATTTTCAACCCCCAACCCTCCTACAATGTTAAAAATGTGACGGAAAATAATATATCACCAACCTGAAACCTTATTTTACAAATACAAGTTGTGACCTAAGGCAATAGTTTCAAACAGTTAAGTGGAGAATCCTGAAACTAGGGGCTGGAATGCCCTCTTGGAGTGGGGAGACACCCTGAACTAATGTGTTGTCTGCTTGTTGATGTTTTGTAACTTCTTATTCCATCTAATGGGGCAGAGATTATTTCAGATCTACATTAATTTGCTAAGCAAAGTCATTAGGCTCCTTCAAGTCATTTGCATCTCACTTTAATCCTTCAGTGTAACATAGACAGTTCCATAGTCCCACATAATATGAACCAGCTGAATGGATTCCAATTTATCAAGAAACTGTAAATTGCAAAATATCAAGCTAAAATGGCAGTAACAAAACCAGTGATCATTGTCCCATATATTTTGGATTGTTATTTAAGGCCTCCTGGGAGATCAATCTGTATAACCTATTTCTCAAGATTCCTCTCTGCTATATGAACTCTTTGTGACTGTTTTCACTAATATATTATGACTTGTTTATGATACTGAAGAATAAGTGGTGAGATCAGCATGGTCACAGTGGAATGATAAATTATGTGGAAATCATTAGGAAAAGTTATAATTTTTTTTCCTGTCTCTGTATGCATATACTGAAGGATTAAAATTAGCCTATTCCACAGGCTTCCCATTTACATCCCTCACACATTGTGTCTGCACCTAGATGTACTCTCTGTGACAAATACAGTGTCTGTAATACTCACTGACACCTTAACAATAATCATGGAACTCAGACCCAAGATTTTAACTTTAAGTTTAGAAGTTCAGAGACGATCTGTCAGCAGAACTTTAAATCTGTGGATTCCTTCACATATTATGTGGCTACCAGGCAAGCAACACCCAACTTGATGGCAGCCAATGTAGCAGCTGATTTTGACCTCTGCTGCATCCCTGCCTGTTCCTGCTGATGCATGCAACTTTCAGGAACCAGGAAACTGAATCCCTCCAGGAGAGATTTCCTGCTCAGCTGCTGCAGAGGAGATGGTTCAAACAGACCGCTTTGGGCTAGTACCCACTGGGCAGGAGATTCGGGATTACCTCCTCTACTTTCCCACCTGCTCATCTAGCACTTCCAGGGAATAAGCCAAGCCTCCCCAGGAAGGTGCTGGAAAGAGTGAGCAATAGATAAAGTCAGTTGTTCTCCCTCCTTTCTGAGGTAGCAGCTTCTGATAATGAGGCTTGGAACGCAGTTGTGGCTAAAAATGTCAGGGAGGGCAGCCATGGGACCACCACTTGCAAAATTTCATGCCCTTTCTTTCTGACATGTATTGAAGGCAGGCTCCCTTGCCCTGTGTCTCACTCCTGTATCTTATGTGTTCATAGCTCTGTGCAATCTGCAATGTTGCCAGCACCTCCGGAGCACGCCTTTCTCTCCAACAGCAAAGGGAATCATGTCCCTGGGGAGGCTGCTGTATGCAAGCTGTTTTCAACACTATATCATGGATTTCCCAAAAGGCTTATGCTATCAGTACAATTACTCCCATTTTAGGGAGGACATAACTGCAGCTGAGAGCTTACCAGTTTTCCCAGGTATTTTTCATGTGAATTATACTTTTAGCTCAGGAGTACATTTAAGTATATTCTTAAGTCCCTTTACAATGCTCCCTAGGACTACACTAATAAAGACTTATTTTAAAGCCCACTTTAAATCCAGTTGATTAAAGTCCATGCCTATATGGCTTTTTGAGTAAGAAAACTTCACCAAATTGGAGTCTTGTGTATAAAAGGGATGACTAAAAATAAAATGCTGTTCACTGTAGGCACCCAACAGAGCAAAGAAATATATCAAGGGCTTTTATGCTTGGTGTCAGGCATGATCAGATTCATTTTGGGTCTGTCCTCTAAGCAGAGAAAGTACCAGCAGTCTGAAACTGTAACACATAAAATAAGAGAAATAAACACAACCGTTTCATGTGATAATGAGAATGCAACGTATTTTTCCTTTGCCTTCCTTTCCTACCCCTATTTGTTTTCCACAAAGCATTAAAGAATAATAAAACCATTTGTCTAATAATGGAGTTTTATTTCCCATTGTTTGCAATGCCTTAGCATATCCTGCATCATTCCTACAAGGAAGTGAGTTTTGCAATCAATATGATCCTATAATATGTCCTTCTGTGACAAGGTGCTTTAAAAGATTATGCTGTACCACCATTTCCCATGCAACTTAGTTGCTTCCTTTTTATTTCCTCCCTGTAGCATAATTTTCAGGACACAGCCAAAATGAATTATTTGTAAAGCCATCACTCCATTTCATCCACACTGATATACAGATCTCTCACAGCAAAATATTGTACAGTGCATTGAAATAAAAGCCATAATGAGGGGAGTTAAATTGTGGGATGCGTTGCAGTTGTTAAACTATTAAATCCTTTCCCTTTTCTATTACAAGACAACATGTACCTTCACAGTATTATAATTCAAATAACTACTGAATTATAAGAATTAGTTTCAAGTTCTGATTCTTAATCTAGTTATCTGTGTCACAGTTTTATAATGCTTTATAATTAAAGGACAGTATTGCTTTGACCTAGTGGAGAGAGACTAGTGTTTTTGAACCTTTGCCCAACATTAAGACTGTGTTGCTCACAGCTCACCCAGATGTGTGTACACAAGTTGCCTAACTCAAACTGCAACAGAAATGCCCTGTCTGCTGATAAAACATGACCTGTAGAGGGTGAAGGCTTGCAACTATTTGATGGCATGCAGTCATGCACATTAATTTGAAGATGTTGTGGGCTTGGTTACAGCGGGAGCTGCAAGGAGCAAACCAGTCACAGACTGAGACTTGGTGAAGCCATCAGGATTAATAGTCAGAGGCTCAAAGACAAGGCTGCCTGCAGTGCACAAAGGTGAGGAGACCTTGGCTTTGTGGCCCAGCTAAATCAGAGCATTTCCAGCAGCACTGTCTCTGCTGCCATCTGGACTCGGTACTGATGCAGCCTGGACCTCCCAAAGGCCCAGCACCATTCCCTGCAGCTCGGGGGTATTTTTTGCTATATGTTTATGCAGAAAAGACTAACAGCATTCACTGCACCTGAGCCAGCTCTGGCTGGGCTCTATTAAGAACAAGAAGCAGCCTACATGAACTCTGTGTTTTTCCTCTTCTGCCTTGCTGAGAGGAAAGTATGTGGTATTGATATAGGCTTCCCATCTGAGCAATGATTTACTTTCTCCTTGCTTAGCATATCGATTTAGACAGGATCAAAGTACAAGACGACATGGCTGAAAACTAATCAACTTATAATTTGCACAGGATACCATGCCAGTATTGTACATCATTAATAAATATGACAAGAATCAGACAACTCTGCTTGCTGATCATTCATACTACATAGGAAATTGACTGAGAATGTCATTAAAAAAAAATTTGTATTTGCCCAGAATCTAGACTACTTTTTACCATTTTTCTTTTCAGAAGTTGTCCAAATTTTTAAAAACATAGCAGAAAAGTTGCTTTGATTTTTTAAAATGTCAGCTATCCCTAAGTGGCTTTTTTCTAGATTCTGAAAAGTATTGACAGGCTTTCTCATTTGCAACTCTCAGAAAGTTTCGCAAATAATCTTTTTTGTCTGATTTTAAGTCAATAGGTATGAGACTGTATGCAGAGGAAATGGGATGAAAAGTGAATCGACTGCAAAGTCATCAACCAAATAGCCTCTTTTAAAACATCCACTAAATTAGAACAAAATTTTTGAGACACTGGAAATCATCTCTGCATCCCTTCAACAATAAAAAAATATTTTGCAGAGGGCAGTCTGAAGAGCTTATCTTCCACCTCCAACTGTAGGTGTGAGTGGCTTTGAAATGCATTATCTGTGGGCAAAGGCCATCCTAGCAAACCTCAGAGTTTTCCGGTGAAAACAGCCAGTAAATGAAAACCTATGGAAAATATAGGATGTTGTCAAAGCAAAACCCAAGGGTGTAACCAGGATGCTGGGTATCTGAGACTGCTGTTTGGTGGCACCAGTCTTCTATCTTTGTGTTGCCATCCCACCACGGTGGTCATTCACGGGCTGACGCTGGGAAGAATCTCCTGCTTTTTCATTAAGCCCCTTGCCCCTGTGCCAGGCTGGTAAGTCCTGTGCCAGACTGGGCAATTCCTGTGCACAAATGTGTTTCCTTTGACTGCCAGCCAGGCCCGTGCTGCTCTCGGCAGTACCTGGAGCTTTGTAGTGCATCTCTCCTGGCTGACTTGGTGTGATCAAAGGCAGCTGCTGACATGCTTGACAGATTCACTGCAGACATGGGAGTGTTTTTCATAGTCAAGGTGAAATTTGGGTATTTCGATGACCGTGTCTTTGTCATTAAATCAGCAAATATCATCAAGAGGAAAACAACTCAGAGAAATGATAGGGGGTTTAAAAGCTAATATCACACATACTATTTTTTTAAAAAAGGTTTTGGCTTAGGCAGATCAATTAGCAAGAGGAATAGGCTAAATTAATCTCTAAGTGAAAACATCATGGAAAGGACTGTATGCTTGATATTTCAGGCCATGACCAATAATAATTGAGAATAATGCTTGTTTCATAATAATAAGCATAATAATACTAAAGGATAACAATGCCATTTTAGCTGGAAAAAGTGGAAGGAAAAAAGTTTGGCCTGCTTTGATATTGAGAATGCAGTCTTTGACTTTGTTAAGATAAAGCTGAAGATGGAATGAATTATTCACATAAATGTTGCCGTAGTAACAAGGCAGCAAATAAAATAATGAAAACAGTTCCTTGGTTTTAAGGGGGAAACGACAAATTTCAGCCTCTGAAAATGCAACCATTTCTACACTCTGAGGCTACTCTGACTTATGCCTACACCTGCAAAATCAGTTCTGCATGATCCTGAATGCCTACCCTATGATAATTTTCAGCATTCAGAGGAGCGCAGGAGCATTGCCTCAGTGAGCTCCATCCTGCATGAGACGGGTATTTCAGCATCACCCAGAACTTAGTTCTGCAATGAGTGGATTTTTTTTCTTTTCTTTTTCTAAAAATCGAGATAGCATGATTCAAAATGCTTTACTAAAAGGAAACTTAGGCCAAAAAATACTCCACAAGATCAGGAAATGTCAGCACAAAAATGATAGTGAGAAGGTTTTCAAATTACATATTTTTGTGGAAATGGATGGAGATAGAGAACTTTGTATGTCCAAGGCATTTAAATCAATTAGGGAAAAGCAACAAGAGGAATAGAATAGGGATTTTGTATTGCCTGGTGAAAATCAGAGCCCTGTGCTTAAAACATGAGCTCTGATTTGGTGCCTGAGGCAAATTCAGAACCTAAAGCCATCCCTGCTGGCACGGTGAGACAGGGCTGGCTCACTAAAGGCAGCAGACAAGAAGGGAGCAGCCCAAGCCTACCAGCAAGGAGGATAACAAGAGGTCAAAAGGGTGATCGCTGGGACAAGGGTCCCTGTCCCAGGCACCCAGCCAGGGAACACTCTGGGTGAGGTAGCAGGCAATGCCTGACCTTGTCTGCTGGTGAGGGACACACATCAGTGGGGGATGAGCCATTGACTCACCTGATCAACTGTGGTGCTCAGGACACTCACCTGGGAACAGGGAATCCAATACTTCAGGGAGCACAGGCATAGATCAGAGCACTGGTAAGCTGCCTGGTGGTGTCAGACATTCCTGATGGCTTTCAGAGTCCTCTCTGACCCGCTTTGTGAGGGAATGGACAGGCACACAACTGCTCCTCACAGCTGTTGGTGCCTACATATGTAAATAAACATTTTCTGCTCTATATTCAGTGTTTAAAATGAAGTACCTCTGGAGAGGATTAACACAAGCAGTTTGCCACAAGGAACGCTCTCCAGTCAGAAGGCACAACCCATGGGGTGAGACTTGTTCTCCTCCAAACCATTGTTTTAAACACAGGTGTTTTGGCTTATTTTGCAAGACCATTTCTATTCAGCTTTTTCTCGTGTCATTAAAACTCAACTCAGCATCAGTATTTGGCTCTGTAAATAAACCTGAGGCTAGGCTAGGAGCAATACTAGCTTATACCATCAGAGAACCTGGGATATAGTCTTTCATATTCTCTTCTTGCTTTTTTTACCCCCTTCTGGAAGTATTTTTTTTCTGGAAGTATTTATTTTAAGCAACTGTATGTAATGTCAGAGAAGACAGAGTGCAATGTGGTATCTTTGTAGCACATTGCTTAATGTCCCAGGTATAATCAATTGACACAATCTCTGGCACTGGAGAGTTTAAGGAAGGGTCAGATTCATGTCAGGAAAAATTTAAATTCTTGTGCTTTCTAAAAAGTTTTTAAAAATACATATAGTTTGGCCAAAAAACTTATTATGGATAGGTGCTTTCAAACAGTGTCAGAATATCCTCTGTGCCTGTGTTTTTCTCTTCATTATCATGTAAGCTGGGCTTTACAGACTACCTTACATCAGATCATTTCAAAGCAACATCTGTTGGTTTCAAGGTTAAGCTCGCTGTTACAATAAAGTACTGCTAAAATGTTAGCTCTCTGTAGAAATACCTTGGCCAAGGTCCACTTCATCCACAAATTATTGTCTCATAATACTGCATTGAAACTAGAACACATAAGCTAAATTACAAGGATATTTGTTTGCAGCAATCACTTTTGTTTACAATAGCTTCAGCTTGAGAGCACTGAAAGACCCTGGCTTTACATTATTTTTGAGGATATGCTCATGAAACACATGGAATGTGTTGGTCCTCACATTCACACTTCCCCAGTCAAAATGCCAAGAGATCCCTCCACTGGAGTGCCTGCCAGTGCAAAGGATAGGCAGGGCTGGATGCAGTTGCTTGTAGGGGATCCTCACCACTGTGCCACCCTGAAAATGGCATTGATGGATTATCATGGATCCATTCCAGAGACAAAACCTCAGTTGGGGCTCGACTGAGTAAGTAAATAAAAGTAGTGTTGTTGCATTTATGGTGGTTATTTTCTTTCTGCTAAATGTAATAAACTAGAGATTGGGCAGACTCCAGGCAATTTTTCTTGTTACCAATGTACCTGGCTTTTTACACATAAAACTGCCATTTATTGCACCTAAGCTGTTTATTAGATAAGCTTGTGTGGGTAGTGATGCTTGTGAATTAGGCAGCTACATAGGCATTTTCACTTCTGCACTGGGATTTGGGTCGATAGACTGAACCCCAAACTCTGAGTGAGGCAGATTAATGTTTGTACCAAACAGCCCCAGCAGGATCACAAAATTCTCAAGGTTCAAAATTCATGAAACTCAAAAGGTCTCAAAAATTCTCCTTAGCAAACAGAAGTTTCATTAGAGGTTAGAAACTTAAATTGGTGAAGTGACAGATTCTATGATATGATGGAAGCTCAGTTATAAGTGGATAACATAATATAACAAGTGCAGATGAAATCCTATTAAGGTCTGAAAATCCAATATCTCATCTTCCTGACTTTTAATTGATCTTTACACATATTGTCATTACAGTCAAATATTTGAAATGATTCCTGTACACATAAACAAATGTAAGCACATTAACTCTGTTAATAATTTTAACAAGTAATTTGTATTTCCCATTAGGGTATCTTACAATTTGCTTTACTATAATTAAAGATATCATCAGTGATAAGCTTTAATGTGTTATTTAAACTCTGCTTGTTTATAAGATTTGCTTTTATCATTAACTGCAGGTTGATAAGATCCACATCTTAATGAAGACACTCTCATTAAGAAATTAGATTTTATGTCTAAAGCAAATAGGATGTTCAGGTAGACAAGGACTGCTGATTTTTTCAAAAATCCTAAATATAGATCTTTCTTCCTAAGGTAGATCTGTGGTAAGTCAAGCAAGTTCATTACACCATGGATTTTAATCTGATTTAGCAGAGAAGCAACACCTCTGGTAAGCAGCATATCCTTCACTTGACATAAAATTACACATCTGTGGTGTCAGAGTACTGATGGGCAGAAGAAATTCTGCACATGAAGACAGTTATGGGCACTTGCTCTGGAGCAAGGTCAGGCCACTTTGCTATTGACTGGGATCAAAAGCCCTAAAGAATGGAAGTGTTTTTGCCTGTGTTTCCCAAAGCCCAGACAGCAGAGGCTTTCAGGGATCAAGCTAGAGAAAAAAAAATAGGATACATGTAATGTGGCACACTGATTAAATCCTTTGTAAATATTTTGCTTCTTGTGCACTTCCAAATCAGGTACAAAACACCCCTCCTTTATTCTTGACTAACACAATGGGAATAAACAGACTATTTGTCTCTGCCCCTGCTCTATCTTGTATAATCGTTATGTCTCTCTTAACAGCAGTGCTCTAAAACTGCTGTTCAGAGACAATTTCTTTTATATTATTTGCCAAGAAGAGAAAGAGAAGTATAATATGTATGTTTCCAGCTTGAGGTTTGAACTATTTACTTGTGGTAAAAATGTGACTTTTGGGAGACTTTCTTTAGATATACCCAACACTGCCACTTTGTAAACAAAAACAACTTTTGTCACCAGCTATGACTAATCCATTGCTTTAGTTCAGTAAGTAGAATATATGTTCAAATCATAATCAAAGAGCTGAAATTATCCTGCAAGGCTGAAAAACAGACAGGTGGTTTAGCTTTTTTTTTTGTTCCTAAGGTTATAAGACTTTTAGATAGAGGTAAATAAATGTCCTCGCGAATAAATTGTCAGAGTAGGTGGAAGTGAAAGTAATTTTCCTTAGTTTATTTTTCACTTGTGGTTTGTTTAGAGGGCTTTTTTTGGTTATTGGTTTTATTTTAAATGAATTATTTTAAGGAATGAAGCACTTATTCCCTCAGAACCTGCTGCTTTACTGTTCTTGTTTTTGCATAGAGAGGAGATGATTTGAACCTTAATTAAAATTAGAATCACTTCTTCTGATGGAATGATATCAAATATTTTGCCAGCGAGAACTAGCATTTAGTGAAAACTTTCTCTTGCTATTATTTTCATGGAACCTTCAAGATTCCTCAAGGAGACGAAAAGAGACTACAAAGACATAACTGGCAAGTAATAGACTGATGCTCTTCCATTCCACACAGAAGTCAGAACAGCAAAATCATCTGTATCCTCCCTCTCCTCTGTATCTTTGTCTTTCCTCTATAACTTACATTTTCTAAATTATCGAGAGCAGAGTGGATTCAACTATAACGTTAACTGAGAACTGTTTAACTATTTATGTTACTATAATTTTGTATTGATTTTATGTAAACTTTTAACCAAACACAGATTGCATTGCTTAAAGAAGACTTTTGGGAGTTCTTAATAAATTGCCTTTCCGATCTTTAATGGAGCATTAGTAATTATTGGATACAATGTGATTTAAAGTCATTTAGAAACCACATAACAGTAACTTGATAGAGTACATTTCTGTTTCACTAACAAGTTGTGTTAGATGCAATTTATATCTGACAAGAAATACAGAAAAACACTGGCAAAAATTTATCTTGATTGTAAAGTTCTGTATAAGCTTCATGATATCTCATATGCTGGATAGTATTTTCATCACTAAAAATTACTACAGTGATTTATGCATTTCTACAGGAAAAACAAATAGCAGAAGTAGCACAACAGAAGGCTGCAGGATTACCTCTCACCTAAATTCAACAAAATCTTAGCCATGGAAAAATAACCAGGTCCAGAACAGGGAGGAAAATGAATGAATAAAAACACGCTCCTGCTTGCAGCAGTCAAATTATAACACTTTGCTCACAGAAAGATGAACACAGAGAGATAACTGATTATTCTTATGATAGAATTTCTGGTGATGACCAGATCTTTAGACTTTCTCTTCAGTTATTGGTTATCAGCCAAGAAACCCAAAGAACACACACCACTGGATAAGGTCACCAAGGATCTTTGGGTGACCAGAAGTTGCTGTGATGCAGCAACTGGACAAAATTCATTGTAGTGGGACATATGAATGGCCTGAAAAATATTCTGTGTCTTATCTACTTTCCAGACCTAATAACACCTCTGATACTTGCTTTAGATACAAAACACTTCAGACATTTTTCATAGTCCTCCTGTTGGTCATCTGGTACGGCTCGTTTAAGTGGGCTGACTGTGCAGTGAATTGAGGACGTCCTGAGAAGAGAATCCACTTCTCTGTATTGCTATTTCTTTTTCTGCTGATAACCCCCATAGTTCCAGCAGCTGGAACGTAAGGTAAGGACTTTTTATTAGGCACCCTACAGCCATGGCCAAAGGCCCCATCACATCAGAACCGCACAGAGGCCTAAGATAAAACTTCCTACCCCTTGTCCTCAGCAGGCTATAGCTCTCAGTTTGTGCCTCTGTCCCTATCACAGCTCATTATATCCACTGCCTGCTCACAATGTTCACTGTTCCTGTTCTTTCTTGCTCCTTTCTTCACTGCTCATCCCCACATGGCCCTGAAGCCCCCACTTATGTCCCACCCAGATGCTGATGCCCCATGTCTCTGCCTCCCACTCCTGCCTTTTGGGCATCCAGTTCCTACCAGTACACATATTTCTCCATTCAGTATCTGAATCACCTCTTCAGTCTCTTTTCCCCATTAGGTGCTTCCACTTTGGCTGTTACTGACACTCAATTCTCTTTCAAATTTTCACTCTATCCACAGCAAACACTGCCCAGGTCTGCAATAAATTGCAGCTAACCCATTTCTTGTTCTTTCCATCAATCTACCCTGATGCCTTTTATCAGTTTTGTCCCCAGGGAATTATTTGCCCTTTACTTGGCCCCTATAAAACTGTTGAAGTAACTGTATTCCTATCATGTCTACCCATCTATCTTCAGCATTTATGGTCCTCAGGTCATTACAGAGCATAGGTACCACTACCTTTCCTGAGATCACCAATTACCGTTGGATCCACTTCTTTAAAACTCAATCCAGTAATTACATATTCCTGCTAGTAGTCTCACCCCTTTCTTACTAGCTCATATATATGTTTCAATGCCCTTGCCAACATATGAACAAAGAAAAAGCCCAGAGGACTTGTATTTGTAGGTACTTTCTGCCAGGCAGAGCTGAAAAGGCTTCCATGAGTAACAACTCTCCCCTCCACCTTTGCAGATTGCCAGATGCCACAGCCTGGGGCATGGCCCAGAAAAGTTCATCTGTTGACTTGAGTCGTCAATGAATAGGGTCTTAGTTCTTATTTGTAAGAGCAGACAAGAGCGATACAACCAAACAAACATTTATAAGATTTAGGAGAGGGGTTTTTTTTTATCTGCTCATTTCATGGTGTACCATGACTCATGGAGATCATGGGTGTGACTCTAGAAAGCAAAAAGCCCACAAATATTCTGTACAGCACTCACTGGTAGAAAGAAATGCAAATGTTCACAGCCAGCAAGCAGCTAGCTTACCTCATCCATTACCTCAATCGGCGTATTCTCATGTGTACAGCAACCTTCTTGGGTAGATCTAAAATGAGACAGTGATTGATTATGGAAGGAACTGTTATGTAACTTAAACATTATCTCTGTTTCCACAACCCTAATCACAAAGTTCCAAATGCATTCAAGTGACAAACCAATTTAAAAACAATTTGACTCCCAAGACAATCACAACAGGGAAACACTTTAAAATGAGCAGGTATTACAATGCAATTAGCACAATTAACCCTTTGTCACAGCAGCAAATCAAGAATTTTCACCTCTCACTGTTTCTTTAAAATGTCTGCAATTGGAAAAGTGACTTCTGACAGGGAGGAGTTAACACACTGGCAATCTCTCCCTTACAGATTTTTAACAGTCACCAGGTGGCAAAATCTATTTATACACCATATGTTTGTAATAGGATCTCAGTTTGTAAGATACAACATTAAATTTCTCGAATGAATATACTGAACAGAATAGCATGGCAACCGAAGCTGCTACATCATGATAAAATGTATTAAAATCCGTGTTAATATAATAATCAGCTGTGTTTTGTTCCATATGGCAATTTATGTTAACAGTTAAGCTAAACCCCATCTGCTTCTTCAAAAGCTGTATATTATAAAGGAAGAAAGGTCACGATCATGAACTCCTGCCTCCAAGTCGCACCGTGTGTATTTAATAATGAATGTATAGCTCAGTGGTTCTATATGATGCATTTCAAAGAAAAGGCAAGGGTTTTTCCTTCATATTAAAAGTAGCTGCTTCTCAGAGAAGCTAGCTCGCTTTTTTCCTAACTTATTAAAAGAGCCTTATGGAAGTGCACAGATGGCAGCAGAATGGTCAACGACAGTGCAAAGAGTAGACCCAAATTTTTCCTTCACCGAAGACCCTGTCATCTCAAGGTATACACCTGATTCTGCTGCTATGACAAGACAAATGGTATATTCCACACATCTAACAGGTGTGCTGTGCTACCATTCTGCTTGTACTGAAATGCGCTGACAGTACAGCAATGGGGAACATTTGTCTTTATAACAACTGACAAGATGCATGATTACAACTGTAAGGGTATCAGGGATATAAAAAAGGCAGGCCCTCTCTGTGAGCTTAGTTATTACTCACATGCTGAAATGCTGACCAAATCTAGGAGAACAGGAATTATTTGTAAAATTGCCCTCAAAGAATATTATCTTCCACCCAGAAAGAATATTTGCTTCCAATAAACAAATCAAACAGATCTAACCTGATCTAGATTTTTGTTCTTTTTTTTTGTGAGAATTTCTGTCAGTTTGAACTTGGCCAAGTTCAAACTATTAATGTCCATCTGAAATTCATCACATCTGTGGCTTTATTTTTTCAACCCTTAAAAAATCTATTACTATGGTGGAATTTTTCAGCACAAACACTTCAGAAGAGTTGCTACCTGTGAATTTGCCCAATGTGGGCAAAATATATATGTATACTGTATTTATTTTTGAAGACAAACCTCTCCTGGGATACCTTTGAAGGAAATAAAATTATCAAGCCCCATGTTCAAACAGAGGATCCTTACCTGGGCATCTACCTTACATCTTTCCTATGTTACATCTTTTACAGCACTGAGATGTGTAAAGAAAGGGTCTAGGTTGTCAGTTTTGTCACATGAGAAACAGCCTATCAAACACTGCTTATATCAGCCTGTTAAATAGTACAGAATTCCTGAATTTTCCTTCCTAAAGTGTGTGTGTGTGCATTCCCAACTTGCCTAGAAGTTAAGCTG
Organism: Promerops cafer; assembly: GCA_013398275.1. Lineage (NCBI taxonomy): Eukaryota > Metazoa > Chordata > Aves > Passeriformes > Nectariniidae > Promerops > Promerops cafer. The sequence continues at coordinate 2,405,658 of VZSE01007196.1, read as the reverse complement.
GAGTGTAATTTCTATGAACACATAGATCTATAAATATAATTCTGCCACTGATGAACAGACGTGTTGTCCTCTGCAACACACAACAAATTCACTATGTAAACAGCTCTAGGTTTCCCATTTGGAGCCAGGAGCTGACATACGGAAGGGTATGAGTTTGTGTAACCTGGGATACCCCTTCGGAGAACAAAAATAAAGAGGATTAGAAACCTAGTTTACACCTACCAACAATAATTTAAGCTTCATGAATTGCCTCCCAGGGCACAGTAAAGGCAAATGTGGGTTTTCCTCTACCTATGAAAGTGTGGTTTTAATTAAACCTCTTCCACCTGTGTACACATACAGTGCCACTAGCTAGTGTACAAACAGGAGATCCTCCTGTTCCTCCAAGGATGTGGAGTACGAAAACATCAAAGGTCTCCTACAAGATCTCCCCCAAGACTCTCACCAAGTGAGTGAATGTCCTCTCTGGACAGTGAAGACAGTCACTGTGAGCCAGTTCAGCTGCCCTGGCTTTATACAGCAGCAAACTGGACATAGGAGCACCAGAGCCGCAGCTCAAGGTGGAGACAAATGTGACATAACATGGACGTTATTTTAAAGGTGTTTTCCTCCAGAAGGTGCTAGAACAAGGGATAACTGAAAAAGAATATTTTGTCTTTTAAAAGAGCTCTAAATCTCAGCACAACTCAGAGCCACACACACACAAATTTGCTGGGTCTTCCTACAAGCCTTGCTTTTCTGTTACCCGTCCTATCTACAATCTTCGTGATCAGATATTTTGTCCTTGTATCTGCCAGTGAAAGCTATCAGTAAATTGTTTAACCAGGCAAACATGCAACTAATAAATAATAATCAATTTAGAAGGTAGGTCTTTAGACAGTGGTAGAGTCCTTTCTATCAGAGACAGTTATTACCTCAAGAGAGCTGCTGTGGCCTCTTTCCATATTCGGTCCTGCACTACTCTGTTTTATTTATGATAAAGTAAAACAAAAATGAATTTAGAAGGAAATGATATCACTTCTATGCCATTAAAATTGAGATATAAACCACAGAAGCCAAGATATGCAAAGACACGACTGTCATTTTTCCTGACACCATGCAGTCTGACATAGTGTCAGACTTAACTTTGAATTTTCTGGCTTTGGTGGGTTCTTGTTCTAACCCCAAGATATCATTTAAATGCAGTTTGTCATTTCTGAATATAACTGTAACTCTTATATTATCAATAATAATAGGGTACCTTCTGCTCCTCAGGGGCAAACTCTCAAACAAATGGCTTGTGAATCAATAAATATGTTGTGCGCTGCAGCTGAATTTATTTATTCATGAGGTGCTTATCTCTCTGTAAATTCCTTAGGAAAAATCCTTAATCCCACCATACTGAATTGACTATTTATCAGTTTTAAATTGGACCTTATTAATTTTGTTCCATGCTGGAAAACGTCTCTCACAATCCATCTTCGGACACAATTGAATTTCTTTCTGTCTCCCTTTTCTCTCTCAGGGACAAAACCCAGTGGTTAAGAATGGGAAATAACAGATGGCAGCAATCTCCCATATACAAATCTGCTCCGTCTGAGCATCCTGCAAACTCTCTTTGCAATGTACTTGCAGAAGCCAGTAAGCCATGGCATAAGCACAGTCACATTTGGCTTCTCACTTATCGATAACAGGCTGAGCTGTTTCTTCTTTTGTTTTATTGCTGGCTCATTGGCAGCTGCTGTAAGTAGAGATCAGCTCCATCACAACCAAGCACAATTATATTTATAGGCTACAGAGGTACTTACAAACCCGTAAGCATAACATTGAATTCAATGCTAAGGTTGTGATGTAGGTTTTACCAACTTGACTGTGGCAGGAGATGTCTTCTCAAGATCTAGGAGCTAAGAAAACAATGTTCTGCTGTGGGCTCATTTGAATAATCTCACCACTCATTAAATACAGCTGCGAGGCAAGGAATGACAGGGTTCAAAGGCAGACCAGGGGAATATATTAGTAACAAAATTATTGTCAGAGCCTTTAGGTATGTTTCCCGATATGCCTCAATGTAATGCCATAAATTACAATGGGAACAATTCTGTCAGTTGCAAACACTCAAAAAGGTTAGCTGAAGATTGCTGATAGCCTTAGTAGTCTATTTTTAGAAACACTGTCGCTAGAGAATTTCAAAATATTGTATATTTTGATTAAAGATCAAAAGAGGTATTTGGTTTGGCTGTTCATGGACTATATCACATTATGCAATTAGTAAGTGGGAGGTTCTAGACTGTGTTCTTTTCTAAAAAATGGTTGTTGATATGATTTAAAATACATTGCCTAATTCTAGTATCTTTTAGAGGCTGCAGACTGCAGGAAAAAGACAGTATTCAGAGATTCACATAAGGTTATGTTTAGCTTGTGTTTTTACATACTATTATCATCCAGCTACTTTTCTGGCCAAATGGCGTCTACTGGCTCATCAGAAATGCGCCATTCTCCGCCTTTTTGGCAAACATTCCCCAATACACCTGTTAGGACTGGCAGCGAGGGGCAGTCTCTCTTGATTCAGCTCCTGTGATCAGAGGGTGCCAAAATGCTTCAGGGCTATCAAAGTGTTGACATCTCCAGTGCAATTTTTGTCTTTGCTAAATAAAATAAACTTTCCAGTATGGCTCAGGAGATTGGAGCAGTGTCTTTTTTCTTCTCTGCAAATAAGAACTGCTGCCATCCTTTAATATTTATCAACCGGAATCCAGAGGGAAATATTCAGCTGCTCATTTTCCAGAATACATGTTTTTTCTCACCCCCAAAAAAGCTCCTGGATTCTATGAGGCAAAGAAATTCAAATGCATTTGATTTGGGAGAAGGGGGATATTACAAGTGCTTGGAGGCCTATGTGGCAAGTGGCCATATTTCAGATCTGCCACTGTAATCAGAAGCAGAGTGACTGGAAGGTGTTTTCCATGAAATACCTCTCTGGAGCTAAATCCAGGGACTGGGGCATTGTTTGTGAAAACACTGACATTTTTAAAGGAAATGTACTTGTTTACACATCATAAAAAATTTAAGAGGTACTTCTCCTTTAGGGACAAGTGTGGATGACTAGAGCTAAAGAAAGTTATTTTCTGGATCCTTCAAGTAAGAGGGAGCACTGAAAAGAAAAACACTGTAAGTGCTGCTTATGGAGTGTTTCACTTTTAACTTTTGTAAAACAGGTAAAGGAAATGCTTCATGTGGAAGAGATACAAGAGCTCCCAATTAGACCTTGGTTTACACAGCACTCAGGCACCCACTTATCTTTCATGTGAGTAGTAATGCTGACTCCCAAAGGACATGCTTACAGCTGAGCACAGTCTTCAGCCTGGATGGAGAAGAGGAGCTGGCACAGTGGCAGCATGCCATGCTGTGTCTTCTGTGCCCTGACTCCCCTCCTTTCCTAGGCCAGAGAGCGAAGGAACTTTCCGGGCAGCAGGGATTATTCTGCAGCAGAGATCGGAGGGCACACGAATGAAGTTTGATTATACTCACTGTTGCTTTAAGTCTTGTTTTGGTCCTGCAGATGCTTTGCTTAACCCTGCGAAAGTCATTCGCAGGCAAATTCACAGGCGAAAGTCCTTTGTTAACAGCAAGCCAACACCAGCTGCTTTTAGCCTTTCTGTGTGGGAACAAATGTCACAAAAAAAGAAGGAAAGAGAATATGCTTTTATTTTTATTTCATACGGAATGAAAAGCACTAAAAGCCACGGGCCTATCTCACTGCACAATTTAATTAGACTATTTTTCAGTGGTTTGTTTAGTTCTCTTATTCATATTTAATGTGGCTGCAAACAGCAAGCAAGGAGTTTGGTTCACCAGCGTAATGATGCATTATGCTAGCCACTAAACTCCCGAGACTTTGTGATCCTGGCATTTATGGTCAGGTCAGCTCCTATTATTCAGTTTCTGGAGTCACATGTGGAGAATATTAGCATTTGTTATTCCAGCAAGGGGAGGGAGAGCACACGACCAGCACGCCGATGGATGCTGTTGCTAGGCAGGAGCCAGAGTCCTGCGGTAGGGTCACGCTCGCTCCCCCACACTGGGGTACCCAGTGTCATCACAAATTACTGGACATGGATTGAAGAAAGCAGAACTATATTCTCTGGAAGGACAGAGGAAAAAGAGTGGATGGAAGAAATACGGTGTTGAGTATATCTTTGCCATTACTCAGCACAAGGGGCCATGCTCGTCCTTGGCTTTTAGCATGGCTTGTTCTGCTGAGAGGACAAACGGCACAAAAGGACAGACAGAGCTGGTTGTACCAGCAGTCCTGAACTGCTTGTTACCCCCTTCAGCCACTTGGAGAAAATATTGAAACTGAAACATGCACCCAGTGTTCAGGTTTCCAATAAAACAGAAATGCAGGTGGTGAGGTTTGGAAATCCTTGTCCCAGTCATCCCACATCCCTATTTAACATGTCTGCTGCCCTGGAGTTTTTCTGAGCCATGAGAGCTCTTCAGACACTGTGCTCTAGGGTAATAATTTCACTATCTGAGACAGAGAAAGCAGAGTTGCCTGGGGCATCTTCCAATAACACAAGAACGTGACAAGCAGAATTTACGTTTTGGGTTTTTGGGCCTTTTTTTTAGTGACTTCTTTTTAAATCAAGCTTTGATAATCTAGTGGTAGTACTGATCAACCTAATTTTCTCAAGTTGGTTTCATATTGCAATTTCTAGAGTACATTTCTGGGAGTATATGTAACAAATGTTGGATTTAATTTGACAGAAATGGATATTTTTAGGAATTTCTTGAGGATGTATAACAAAAAGGCAAACTGACAATGCCGTGGCACCTTTGTCTGCGTTTTAGAAAGTTAAAAGACCTATTGAGAGGTCTCAAATATTAATTCCCACTTCTAGCTAATGTAAGAAATACATCTGGAATAGGACCATAAGAAGAAAAATAACTACTCACTTCTTACGCAGAAAAGTTTCAAAATCTTTGTCACAGGAAAGAAATAACTCTGAGAAAAAAAAAATATTCTAATCAAGTCTGAGATGTTATTGCAGTCATATCATACAACAATGGTATAATGGATTATGAATGATGAATGAAGGCAATAAAATTAGATAATCTAAACCAGCTCACCATACGCAGGGCTTTCCAGCCAAAGCCGGTGTTGACATACATTCAGTCTTAACTGAAAAGAAGGCAAGCTGCCAGAGTCTACTGATAGTCTTGTGCTTTGAAAATTTTTTGCATATCTGAAAAAGAACTATCCTGGCTTTGAAATCAGTACATAAAAATAGAATGGGAAAAAAAGTCCATGGAGGACGCTCAAGTTGAACCTGAATGCTATTTTAAGCAGCGGAAGGCAAAAATCTCTGCATGGAATACAGACAAAGCTTCCGAAGAGGGCTGATGGATATCTTCCTAGTGCTTAAGAGCAGAATACATAAAACAGTCAGATGAAGTCAGTAATTCCATAAAATGACCATCATGTACGTTAAAAACAGAGCTACAAACAAAAGCAAAGTGTATGACAAGTTCTGGGGTTGGCATACATGTTGCAATCAATTGACCAGTTGATGTGCCTAAGGTGTGCCTGGTGTGGGTTGCAGGCAAGGAAGCTGTAACCTGTGTAGGGTTTTGTTTCCTGCACTATCTCCCTAAGAAAGATTAGTGTTGAAAACACAGCCTTGCCCCAGTAGCAAAGAATAGAAAAGTGAAGGCCATTGACCATATAGAACTTTATATTGTGATTAGACTGGCCAGTCAGACCTAGGAAAATGCACAACAGAACTATTGGATATCAATGCACCAGGATTACATCTACAGCTTTTCATTAACATTGGTATGGCTTGTCTGGAGAGGACTACAGTCCAGAAAAGAGAGCTGCTTTAATATGAAAGTGAAGAGAAAATTCTCAAGAGGTGCTCAGAAATTTGTAAGGACTCTGCCTGAGAGTCAGAAAAACAATCACAATTATTCATCCCTTTCTGTCCGTATCCAGACTTTCCAAAATACATGTTATTGAAACATGATCTTGACATCTGTGTATATAATCAGTTTCAAGTTCAGGACAAAAGACTGGCATTCCACTGAGTTCCTTAGTCCATGCCATTATGAGCATACATAATAATAGTAATGATAGTGAAAACAATGAAAAGAAATGCAGGAAATGCAGACAGACTATGCCTTGCGCACAACATTTATATAAAAGTATTACTTCACTTCATGGCTTTACAGTGGCTATGGAACAAGCCTTTGTAACTCTAGCAATATTAGCAGTGGTGAGTGAGATGATTTACATTACACAGCTGAAATGATGGAAGTCTAGAGATGTGGTCTACAGTAAGCCAGGCTGGACTGCAGCCAGGATACTTTGTTAAGTAATACTACTGGAAGCTCAGTAAAAGCAGTCTTGGGATCTTTAATGACTGCAGAGGAGCAAGCTAACTGCTTTGCAACTCATCTGAAAAGCAGTTCTTCACCACAGTGGAGACAGTCAGTCTTACAGCCAAGGCACTCTTGGGCATTTGGGAGATCTGGGTTTGACTCGCCACTCTGCGGAGCGCAGGAGAAATCAATCCATCTTTCCAGGACTCCACTTCTGCCATGACACACATGGCTGCAACCAGCCTCCGTGCCTTCCAGCCTTTGCCTGCTTTGTCAGAAAAGCAGAAATTGGATGTGATGAGCTGTGTATGCACACATCTGTCCCTATGTGACCCTTTCATTAGTGGGAGTTGTTCCTGCTCCGGGGAACCACCTTCTTAGGCTGGGGCAATGTGGTGGCACTTTGCATCATGTCCTGTGCATGTGGGAAACAGTAGGAAGTGACAGGTGCCTCAGGTGGTAACCACAGGGATGACCCTGACAAAGAAAGGCTCCTCCTGATGGGTGCTCGTGGCCTGCACCAACAAAGAGGCCCCTATGCCGGGCATGCCTCAGTAGAAGAGCTGAGCTCCACAGCAATTGCTGAGGCTCAGAAGAAGAAGAAAGGCTCCACACTTCAATGCAAATATGAGAGGGACATATATCGCTATGAAAGAGAGCAGGGCTGAGGCCAAAAAACAGTGACATTTGATGGGTCTGGTCTGGAAGCATGGGCAAAAGCAAAAGTAGCCAGATGGTAGAACAAGGGCTTTATGAAGAATAAGTCAGAAATACTGAGGGACTTGCTGCTAGACATATTAATCTGGAATTAAATAATGTTATGTATTTCAAAGGAGGCATAATAAAATCCCCAGATACATTACTATAAATCATCTAATTTTAACCCCCTAAAATATTCATATTTCTAAAGTGGTCTGATAGTTAAGTCTAGAGATAGGGCATTCAAAGATTTAATTTAATTAGCTGTAGAATTATAGGCATTTAGTCTAAATCAAGAAAGACAGCTGTAGTGGTTGCCTAAGAATAACATGTAAGACTTTAAGCTCATTCAGACTAAAATTTTCTGATCGCAAACTGCCAGTAAGCTTTTGAAATAGGTGCTACTATATGATCTGGGAAACAGAATAAAATACTTCAGAATTAATCATATTAAATAATAAACTCAGCAGATTAAGGAAAAGAAAATATTAAAAAGCAGGCACTCTTAGGAAAACAAAAACACTAAAGAGAGTGGACCAGAAGGACGAAGAACTGTCCCACACTAATTCTTTATCAGCAAAAATGCAGCCAACCAAACTGTTACAATAGATCTATATTAGTATGCTGAGATGAAACAGAGGAAATATATTTATCTGAGTTCTAATAATTAATATCTTTAACATAAAGGAAAAGTGATTGGGTTAATTCTAACAACTGTTTGAAACCTTTGAATAAAGAAACTCTCAATCATCTACAGAAAACATATTCATAAGGTAAAATTGCCTGTAATAAGTTGTTAGAGTAATATGATGAATTAAATAAATGGTTATTTCTCTGTTACAATAAGAATGGCTGACAAATATATCAATATTTCTCTCCATTTTTATGAGCAGATGAATTGAACATGGGAATCTGTACCTTTTCATTTGTGTAAAATGGTCAATCTGAAATAAAATTAGTCTATGCAAAAAAACACAAGCTAAAGAAATCAAAAATACAGCGTAAAACCAAACACCACAGTTTTGAAAATAAACATTAAGTAATAGAAAGTGCATGTGTTCAGACAGCATTGTGTGACAAGTCGCCAGATGGGAACCCTTGAGGGTATAAAGGAAGTGTCTTGGGATCTCAGTTCTTCCTCTGTGCCCAGGTGTATAGATGTGGCTGATGAGAGTGAATTCAGCCTTTAAAGGCCCTATTAACTTCCCTCTAGTAATTTTCCCTGCTCTCCTGTGGTGGTTTTGGCTGGGGTAGAGTTAATATTCTTCATAGTAGCTAGGATGGGGCTGTTTTAGTTTTGTGCTGAAACGAGTGTTGATAATAGAGAGATGTTTTAGTTACTGCTGAGCAGCTCTTTCACAGAGCCAAGGTCTTTTCTGCTTCTTGCAACACCCCAGAGAGGAGGCTGGGGGTGTTCAAGAATCTGGGAGGGGGCACAGCTAGAACAGCTGACTGTACTGACTAAAGGGTCGTTCAAGACCATATGCTGCCATGCTCATTATATAAATTTGGGAGGAGGAGGAAGGAGGGATGATGGTATTGGTTACAGCTTGGTGCTAATAACACCAAGGTTGTGGGTTTGATCCCTTCATGGGCTATTCACTTAAGAGCTGGATTCAATGATCTTTGAGAGTCCCTTCCAACTCAGAATATTCTAGCATTCTGTCTTCCCAAGTGATGGAGCCCTACTTTCCTGGAGATGGATGAACACCTGTCTGCCTATGGGAAGAGGCAAAAGAATTTCTTGTTATGTTTTGCTTGCACATCCAGTTTTATTTTACCTATTAACCTGTCTTTATCTCAACCCATTATTTTTTGCTACACCCTTCCTATTCTTTCCCCCATCTCACTGGAGTGGGGTAGAGAGTGAGTGGCTGTGTGGGGCACGGCTGAGGATGGGGTTAAACCACTTCCTTGGAGTCCTCCCTTTTGGTAAGCATTCAGAGGAAATTTATGCGCAGCATCAGAAAAATTACCAAAAAAATGGAACAAATGGACGGAATCTGGAGCAAGAGATATTTCAGACAACCGGTCTCGGAGCAAGAACTGTTTCATAAAACTAGTCGAGGAGAGAAGAGGTTAATTCTATGGGGGCAGCAACTATGGGACTCTATTTATCTATGGGATAAATGATCTGTGGGCCAGGAAGTTGTAGGCATATTTCCTAATACATTTCGTACATATGGGCAGGATACCTGTGGTCTCTAATGGAAAGCTCACTGAAGCCAGTGGTGGTATGTCTAGAGTCCCTCTCAAGTCAATGGAGTGAATAAGCACTCCAAGGGCAGCTTCTTTTTATCATAATGTAGGTGACTGGAAAATAGGTCAGATTATTCACACTTTAAAAGCTGTGTATTTCGTTCATGTGGATGAAAGAGATCTGTCTGATACAGTCTATACGGATTTTCAAAAGTCATGCAGCAAGGTTCTTCCACAAAATTTCCTAAAGTATCTAAATGGATGTGGGATAAAAAGTTATTGCATGAATAAACAACTGATTAAACGATCAGAAGAAAGGGTAAGAGGAAATGGCCAATTTTCACAGTGGAGGGAGGTCACCAGTGGAGTCCTACAGGGACCATGCTGGACTCATGCTGTTTAACATATTCTTAAAATGCTGTGAAGCAGTGGCTGTGGAAGTGTGGGCAGTGAAGCAGCAAAGTTTACTGAGAATACTGGGCTGTTCAGGGTCGGAAAGTTGAAGACCAACAGTGGAAAAAGGGATAAGGACCTCTTAAAGCTGAATGACTGGGCATCAGAACTCAATGTAGAGAAAGATACAATGAGAAAAAACTTCAGATACAAAATTGGGCAATTTTGTCTGATAGTACCCCTTAGGACCAAGATCCTAGGCTTCTAGTGGATAAGTAGAGAATTCCTTGAAAACCTTAGCAAGGGGGAGTTATGATCAAAAAAAACAAATTGCCAGCATAAAGAACTGTAAGGAAAAGAACACAATCAAACCAGAAAACAACATGATGCTTTGAAAAGCAATGACTGAAAGAGGCAGAAGATTATGAAATTGTGAAGAGCCGGGTTAGACCATTCCAGAAAGACTTTACAGTCTGTTCTGTACAAGAACAAGAAAGCATCAATAGTCATTCAGAGATGGCATGTTCATAAAAGCAAAATTAAAGCAAGTTGTTATTCACACAGCTTGTATTTCAGCTGTGGAATTTCTTGCTTCAGATTGCTGGGGGTTTACATAAGTGCTTACCAAAGTTCAAAAAGCAACCTGTCCAACAAAGAGAATACATTTCTTTCGAGGGTAATTAATTGCAAAATAAATAAATAATAAAACCGTTCCAAAATCCCGAATGTATTGGTTTATGAAACCACTGACCTGCAACTTGTAGAATGCTTGGAGAATATTTTAGTAGTATCACAGAAAGCCAACAGCTTTTCAAGCATATCCCTTGGCATCTGCTGTCAGCCATTGCCAGGGGTAAGACACTGAGCTGGATAGATCTTTTACTCAACTCAGTCTGGTTGCTCTTATATAATGTGAAAAAAAGGACAAAACTTTGTCTTTTGTACCACAGTGACTTCCATGCTCAGTGTTAAAATTATAAAAGTACACGTCAAATGTGAAATAGAAAACTGAGTAATTTCAAAGAAGGGCAAAATGCAGAATAGAACAAAATGAAGCAAAAAGCCAAAGAAAAGTATTTGAAAGAACAAGCATACACACACACACACACACACACACACACACACCTCGCTCTAAGGGTTACCAGATCTGCCAAACACAGGAGTTGGAAAACGGAGAAACTAAGATTGACAATGCAGTGAGTCCTTTAAAAGAAATAATAAGCTCACACTGGGCTGCACAGAAACTAGTTCCCTTGACTACCAGAGACTTTTAGAATGGAAATAAACCCAGAGGTGACCGAGAGAAAAGAGAAAGAGCAAGTGCAGAAAGAGGGGAAAACAGAGACTCCAATTAAAATGCGCCAAGAGGCTGAAAACATTCATGAGGACACCTCAGATGACGTTCTGCAAAAGACTGGGCAACAAGTAGACTTCATTGGGCCAACATGAATGCACAGAGAGTAAAAATGGTCAGAAATCACTGCCACTGTGCAAAGTGCCAGAGACAGAAATGCTGGGAGGCTGTGACCATTTGTGATGCACCCAGCAGAGCTTGACAGCAACTGGCAACTGATGTATTTAAACGTGGAGGAAACCACCGCCTGCTGATAATTGATTATTACTGTTGTTCTTTTGAAGCTAACAAAAGTAAGCAACACATTGTCCAGCACTCTAGTGAATCACACTGAGGTAGTAGTCATCAAACACTGCATTTGCAATGAGTTCATTTGAGATAATGGGTCACCATACACATTGGAGGAATTTTTAAGGTTTTTAAAGTACCAGAGTTTCAGATGCAGCTGGTAGTTCTTATTGCTGATAGTTTTATGGGCTGGTCAACATTATTAATAGCCAAAAAGATATTAATTCAGAGAAGATCTTCCTTGAGGTTTACTGACATGCCCCTGTGGAATCAAATGCTTTACTGGCTGAGATGCTAATAAGCTGAAAGCTCTACTCATAGGTCCCTCTACAGCCCAGAGCTGCAGAAAACAGCCAAGTAGCACAGATGGGAGCAGAGTAGGCAAGGAGAGAGCAAGTCCAGCATGATCATTCAGGAAACTACAACACAGCTCTAGGTAACTCAGAGATAATGGCATGGCTGGTGGTATCCTTGTGTGGAAACAGCATTTGTGGAAAAATTCACTTTCTTTGCAATACAGGTAGAAAATGGAGAGAAATGAGATTAACCTCACATGTTAGAAGATAGCCCTGGCCATGCAAGTACACTTCTGCTCTGATAAAAATCTTATTCTTGATCCTCAAACAGCATCTGAAAAAGTCAACAGCTACAATCTCTCCATGGCTTTAAAGCCACCCGCTATGCAGAAGGGAAATGACTCATACCTGAGCATCAAGTGATACTATGCCACTCAAAAAGTTCAGACCCAAAGATCTGACATTTTTATGTTGTGATTACACAGAAACATTCCAGTTTTATGTCATTTTCATGCATCATTAGATAACTGGTGCAACATCATTTAGAGAAAACCTCTTAAAATTACTCCAGGAGATTGTTTTCTGCTCACTCGATCAGCACAGGTGCTGAGTTCAGATTCTGAGAGCAAAGGGTGTTTTTGAAAGCCCGAATAAAAAAACTGTTTAAGTTTACATGCATGCAGTGTCATTCAAGTGAGCAGTCCGAATAAGACAAAATATAGGTCAAATATAAATATGAAAATAAATATGAAAAGTTACACTCAAATCAGATATTCACAGCTGTGATGTGGAAAGGTTGGTGAAGATCTGTGTTGCTGAGCTGTATCTCTTTCATCTCACAGAGGGAGAGGAAAGCCTGCGATCCCGAAGCCATGCCATAGATTTTGCCTCATGCATATATTGCTTCAACTAAGAATTCATTTAAATTAAGGGCATTGAATGTTACAAAGCAATGCATTCAGGTAGGAAGGTGATTATGGTACCCTGTAAAATTGTTTACTTGAAGAATAGGTTCCTTATATAGCAGGAACAGGTTCCTTTCCATACCCTTAACACTGTTTCTGGGAGCAATCTGGCTGGTATATGAGCTGAATGGCTCTTTTGATTTCCCTGTCTCAGCTAAATATCCACTGAACACCATAGAAGCTTAGGCATCCAGAGCAGAGAAAGACACTCATGTAGCCACCTAAACTTAGGTATCTTAAACTGTCATGCATTATAACTTTTCCTCTTCTCCTTTGTTGCTGCTGTTACACTCTTGCTCTTATTCAGCATAGTTAAAATGAGTAAAATTATAATTAATTTAAATGAGTAGAAATCAACTACACATTTCTTTGTTTGCATAATCTGTTTCCAATCCCCTTTCCTCTGTCTGATTGGGACAGCTAGGGATAGTTTCTTTTTTATGTTTGCCAGATTCTAGTATAATGGGAGCCAGGAATCAACTGGCTTTTTGGACTGAATCACAGTAAAATTTTATATTATTGATCTTAAAGTACTGGTTACATGTTAAATCCTATGTAATGTCAAACCAGCAGAACTCGCTTCTGCTTGTGTATGTGTGTAACTGCAGTGTGACATTTTCACCTGACAAATATCAGACTGGAGAATATGAAGATGATCATGTGTGTGTGTGTATATATATACATATATACACACAAAACCACACATATACATGCAAATGAATTAATTGTGACTGTTTATAAAATTTATATTCTTCTTAATTACAAATTCATCATCAATATTTTTCATAAACAGCTGGACACATTAATTTTTTGACAACAGTATGGTCATTTAATTTTAATTAGAAGCAATATATTTTCCTATTGGTACTATCTTTTTCTAATAACTTGTTGTTCTCAAAGCTTTCTTTAGCCCTCAGGAATTTCTTCAGTTTTCTATTCAAATATTGATGAAACTTAACCCTGGTTGGTTTTCACATCTGACAAGATCATAACTTGATGTGTACTGTTATCCATTAAAAATCACTTAAGGCAATTGCTGTTACCATTGTAACATGATAAACCTGACAATAGACTGTTAGTTCAAAAGAAAAAAAACAGTAATTTAATTTATTTTCTATTCCTCAAAACATCTGCAGTGACGTAAAAGAAATGTCAAGTTAAAAATAACAATTCGTGGGTCATGGTATCAACTGTGATTTCATTACGTCTCTGAGCAGACTAAAGCTGCTTTGGCATTCAGACTTTAGGTGAGCTTGTAAATGAAGAAAAGCTTAATCTATTTCAGTTTAAGATTATCAATTATTCAAATACCTACAAAGAGTCTTCATTTTCCCCACACTGTTAAAATGAGAACACAATGTAGTCTGCACCGTGGGAGGCAGGTAAGTACTGGTGAGCTCTGTTTGCAATCTGAGCCTGCAGCCTCTACATTAAGCCAGGGTGGGATGCTGGGAGCCCGTGGCTACTGTAGTGCTGAGGACAGCTCGCCAGCCAGCTGGGAAAGCTGGACATCAGCTCAGTGTCAGCATCATGCCGAGGTGGCTTCCTGCATTTTGTCTGGGAACTGTGCTGCACCTGCAGACAAGCCTTACCTGTGCCTGCCAGCACTCTCCTGGGATGGTGTGCCTCGGTTCTGGGAGAAATGCTGCTTGAAAGATCTTCCAGGTTCCTTCTAAACACCTTTCCTTCTATGCTGAAAGTCAATTATTACAAAGCATATTATTACTTTTATAGTAAGTAATGTACAATTATTACTTTATCACTTAGAAAAATCAATTTATGAATACAAATTGAAAGAGCTGGCAATCTGACAAAAAAACCAGCAGAGGAAGGTACATATGACACCTTACCCCTTCAATGCATTTATGGAAGTTATATTGCAGTATCTATGACTGACAGGACCTGCTCACGTTCTGTTCTGAGATACCTGCATCAAGAAAGAAGGAGAAGTTTTATTCTTGTTTCAGAACTATGTTGCTTTAGATTAGCAAACCTTTGGGGCTGACCTTACTTTGAGGGAACAAAAATTACCAACTCCTAAGTGAGAGAGACAAAGATGAAATCTGGAAGAGCTGATATTTCAAGACATCCCTTGCTTTAAGCTATCTCCAGGAAAAATGAAGCTTAAATGCAAGAGTGATGTAGGCACTTTAGAAATCCCCATACAAAAAGGAACAGATGCTCAGAGATATGGACAGTTATAGGCACACATTTCAGAATGTACCCACTGCCCAGAACTTGGGAAAAATGGATCTCATGTTTAAGAATGACACAGATAATAAAAATTTAAAACATTTGCAAGCAGAAAAAATCCATAGACCAAGAAGCATTTCACCAGGGTTATTTTCTTTCCCGAAAGCATCATGTCTGCAGCTAGTGCTTGAGTGCATGCACAAATTAAGTTTACAGATTTCATAAAGCAATTTATTCTGCTTGAATGTAATAGCAGTAATTTTTCATGTAAGTCAGCAAAATACAATCCATAAAGGAAAAAGTACTGCCATTACTTTAAACTCTATTGTTCTTATTCTATCCAAATGTGAACTGAAGCTAAATAATTTACTGTGTAAATTTCATTTTTAATTTTATGCCGTTGAAAAATAAAAGAGAGAGAGCGAGCGAGAGAGGGGGAATCTTCAAAGCTCTAAATCCTTGTATACTAATGTCTCAACAGTAAAATAATCTAAGGAGAGTGTTTCAGCAAAAATGATTGCTAGGATCTATAATAGGATTGTTTTAACTCAATAGTTTTTTATAAATTTTTGATTCACTCTGAGTTTTTGACAGCTTGCCAAGTTCCAGTTTTTATCTGATCATCTTTGCATTAATAATACATTACTATAGGTTTTGCTGAAAAGTGGCCACTTTTTTCTCACTGAATACTTTACTTTTGCCAGCAAAATATTGACTTGAGTTTGTAATCAATTCCTGTTTGGCTTGATCATGCTTAGCACGAAACTAAAATATTTGCTGCTAGACAGATGCCAATACAAATGCCATCATTGTCGTACTCTAACGAATTCCATCAGTTGCTAAATGATCTGCCTTGCAGGTTGCACTCTGTATCAGACTGAAGCCCAGAGCTTGACACACCAGGATGTGAGTAGTTGCACCTACATGAAGCTTCCATTCCCATCCTTCAGAAACCCTTCCTCACAGCAGCAGCATCTATTTCCATACAGACATCCTTTGAGTCACCTGTGGCTTGCTCACTGACTAGATTTAATCAAGGCAAAAATACTGAATAAAGAAAAAAAAGCCAAAAATTACTTTAGTCACCTTTCCCCATCTTGTGAGGTATGAATGAAAATTGACTTTCAAGAAAAAAACCAAATCAACTACTAGAAAAAGAACTTATTTCTCAAGAGATTTTTCAGAAAAAAAGAAGTTAAGCTAGTTGCAATTCACATATCTTTATCTTCCACCATAATTATAATATTTATATACAGATTAATTATACTTGATTAGTATCAGGAAACAGAATAGTCTGAGAAATACTACTGTTTAACCTAACTCAGTCAACTTACTCCATGAAGACATAGCACAAATCACCCCTTCCCTTGCACTGGCACACCATTTGGAAAACCCCATCCTGTTCTGGCACGAGTCCCAGACCCTGAGTTTGCCCCACCAGAGGAACTGAGCCAGAAGTCTTGCAATTTTCTCTTTCTGCCTTCAACGTTGAAAGCACAGCCCTTGGAAAGGTCCAGGACTGGCACTCAGCCAAAGTTCTCCACTGTTGGCAAGAGATTGCTTTGCCACATGGCCCGGCCAGAGAAGGCAAGCATTAACACCTCTAGAAACTCCGTGATGTGATGATGATGGATAGCAGGCACTCTCTGAACAGGGGAAACCTTGCCACACTCAGCTACTCCCATTGTGAGTAACGGTAGTGACTTGTCTCAAGATGACAACTGCAGAGGGTGAGAACATACCTGGAGAATATAAATGCTGGAGCCTGTCCTAAACAAAGCTGCACTGAGGTCCATCTGTCTGAAAAGCAAAACAAGCATGCAGAAGTGGCACAGGCTCAGAGCCAATGCCAAACACCCTACCTGACCCTTACAACACTGTCTTTCCTGACATACATTTCTCTTTGACACGGCTGAATGTTCTGATACTTTGTCACCTTGTGGGAGTCTGCAATTGCCATAATGTGTTGTTCATTTCATGCCAAACTTAGATATTTGAAAAGAGTGAGGCAATTAAAAACTGGCATGTGCAGGCACTGCAAACCAAGAGATTTTGTATGTCAAGACATGCCTTAGAATTTCATAAAGTCACTCCTTATGTCCAGCCACTATTTGTAATTAACTACTACCTTCAGGCTGACGAGTTAAAAAAAAAAATACATGAAAATATGAGTTACATTTAAACACAATTACACATTATATTAATTGCTTAATATAGTAAATTTCTCCTCTCCCCCAGGCAACAGGCAATTGCTCTGAGAAATAAAATATATGTGAGCCACTAAATTATGCAGGCCCTTTTAAGCACTGCATACATCTATAGTGTCCCAGTGGCAGTGACACTGCAAATTGTAACATAGCAATATGGCCTTTATGAAAGTCATTTTGCTACATCTGGTCATTACACTAGTACTTTCAGAAATATGTTTCATTTTTCTAAAACTTAAATTCCTTTCAGAAAAGCATGTGAAATTTTGTCTATGAAAAAGCCAGGGTTGGCAGTCCTGTGGCATGTAAGAAAACAAAGTGCCTCAAGTCTTAGCTCTAGTGATCTCAGAGAATAAACTCCCTTTATATAGTTTCATCTCACTTGGGGCAAACAAGGTAGACAAAAATGTGAGTTTGCTGCAGCTGCTATCTCCTGCCTGCAAGTGACTGTCAATCAGCTTGAAAGGAAAGGAAGATGCATCCCTCTCATAGCAAGGCACAAAGAATATAGTGGGAGCTCACTAAATCAAGATAGTGAAAAGCATCATTTGGAATTAGAATTGGAATCAGCTGGGCATTGACCTTCTTCCATGCCTGAAATTAATCAATACTTCTATAATGAATCAATTAATGGCTGATAGCTGCTACATTTATGATGAAGGTCAAACAGCAGAAACAAAATTCAATTGAAATAAATAAGCTTACACATATACATCAGTGAAAAAATTGCTCTGGAATGCTGAAAAACAAGTGTTCATTATTTTTAATGTATGCTTTCCATTTGCCAAGGTTGGGTTTCCCAGTCCTCAGGGCTGGGTGAATGTGGCAAATGGATGGTGCTGCAGAGAATGCTGAACACATCTAAGTGACACATGGGACTGACTTAAAAATTACCTTTTGTCTCACAAAACAATAAAAAAGGACAGTTTCGGATTCATTCACACCACTGTCTTTTTGCAAATCCACAACAGTAACTCTGTCGCTGATACAGCACACAGCACTCTCCATTCCAAAGCAGGCAAGCATAACCTACATGGCAGCAAAGGAAGTCTGGAAGCAAGAAATGCCATCCTGATTTCCCTTCCGATGGTATAATTTGTGTTTTTCAGATTTGAGGGAATCAGTAAATTCACTGAGACAATTGATGGGAAAAAAAATAATTAAACCTCTCTCTCACTGTCATGTGCATACAAAATGAGAATTATCAACCCAATGCAATCAAGCGTATGGAAAACAATTTTATTGTTTATACAATAGAAGTAAAAAAGGTCATTTAGCCCTGGGTTTCCAAACTCTGATTTGCTATATCTTTTTCCAATAGGAAGGATTAGTTTGTTTTGGTTTTACTTTCTATTGAACCATCAAAAGAGCTCACTGATGTCCCTTTATCTGTGAACCCTCATCAGACTTGACCTGAGCTAGAATGTTGGTACTTTGCATGTTGTTGCAAAAAGGAAACCTTCTGGTTTTGACACAGTGAAGAAAAATGATCAGAAATAGCAAAAATGTGCCAGATATTAGCTGGAAATTCATGATCAGGGATTGCTAATAAGAACACTGCTAATTATTTCATCACTTTGTCAAAGGAGAAAGACACTTTCTGTTTTGAGGGTTGTTTTTATTTCACCCTGTTGAAACAATCATTCTTCCATTAATGTACGCTGGTCATGACATTGTTGGTTTGTTTATGTGATTTCCTAAAACTGCGGATGCCTGTGATGTTTTGTCCAAGCATCCTGACACCTCATTTTCTCTGACAGCAATCATTCCTATCACAAATGCCAGTGGAGAATGTTACAATGGAACAAAGTGAAATTTGGTGCTTTTCTAGCCATGCATCATTGTTACAGTGATTGAAGGTCAAGCAACAGGACTACACAGGGTTTTGTATAGCTGCAGCAACACTAACAGTGAGTGGTTGATGCCCAGGAAATCACCTTTTATTGTTTCCTTTTGTGTTACACAGATCCATGCATTTTTCTGTACACTGACTTGACCTGTGGTGAAGTATGTGTCATCTGAAAATCGATATTATGGTCTTTTCACCTTTCTCTGTCTCGCAGGTCAGACAAAAGAAAGGTGTATTTGCTTGTCTCCTTTTTTAAAACTTTTCGGAGGGTGTTCATCTGAAATGAACCAGTGAGTAACAAAGAAACGCAAAAGGAAGCTGGTTTCATTAAAAGGAAAAGTATGCAGAAACATAATGAGTTTTTCTTATATTAAATGAGGAGCTGACTCACACAATAGAGGAGGGGATCAAAACCCAGGTACTTCTAAGAATATCACAAGTTCTCCTCTTTGGCCTGAGTCAACATGGGCATTTCATTACATTAGTGCATCTCATGGTGTTTTGTTTGAAACAATACTCTCAAAAGCCAAGATGATCCCAACTTGGCTCTAAATCACGCCTACTCCAGCTTCTGAGTCAGACAGCAGCCCCTGAGCACACAAGAGCAGCAGACAGAAACCAAAGTGGTTTTGAGCCACACAAATTTGTATCTTTAGCTGCAGATGTTGGGCAAAGTCTCTGTTTTCTAATTGAGCCAAAACAGTTTGTCTTCTGCTAACGCCAAGCTAGTCAAATGTAGGTCCTTAGTTTCCAACATTCACTGCATCTTGAGGAAAGAGAAGGATGTGAAATGTGTGATCCCCACTTTTGGTCAGAGGTGCAGGGAAACAGATGATTCTTTAGAGAAGCTGCAGAGGCTCTGTCCTTTTCTGCTCTGTATTTCTTGCTTAACTTCCTTGCTCTCACAGTTTCCTGCTGCTGGAAGTTCCACCAGCAGTTCTGCTTTAAATGGAGCTTTTACATAGATATTCCACCCTAGTCTGCCATTCTTCCTTGGACTAACATTTGCATGGCAGATGGTACAAATGGCCCAGCAAATATTTACTGGATCAGTGTTAGAAAGGCAAAGCAAAGCAAAACAAAACAGAAACACCCCAGCTGCCAGACTGATGACTTTCTGGCACCATATTATGCACCACCAGTCAACAGGATGGAGAAAACACCACAGGAAGATAATTGATGTTGAACTTACTGGATTTTTCAGAGTACTATCTGACTCTTTTTGTTTGGAGCAACCCCTGAGGGCAAGTACAAGGACAAGAACTTTTCCCTTTCCTTCTCAGAGTCTGCCTTTTTCTTGTTGCTTAGCTGAAAAAAAAAAAGTTTTGTGACAGATTAATATATTCCCCTTTCAAATAAAAACCAGTCATATCCGGTATCAGAACTGTATTAATTATAGAGAACAGATTGAGCTCCTTGCAAATGGAGTCTCTGAAACTCTCATGGCAAAGTCTGGGACAAATATCTTACCGATTTAAATAATGATAGAAGCAGAGGAAGGTGATCAATGTTAAGAATAACCCATGGCTTTTGGAGGCACTTACTTGTTAGGGCTTGTCACAGGAAGAGCAGAACAGTGAACTACCTGTGCAATGAAGTTGCTTTTTAATTTCCATGTTCCTGTCAATCACTATCCCTTTATTTTGCTGTCTGTTTGCTGGCTGAACTAACTGGGTGTGAACATCTTTGATGGTGAAAGACAATGAAATGCCAGGAAGTCTTATGGAGCAAAATTCTTTTTCTTCACCATAATGATTCTCAATGATACAATTAACAGTGCAGGAGCAGTTCAAATTATATTACTATTCAAATGGCTGTTATTTTCTAAGCAGGTTACATAACCCATAATTTAAAAACATTTTGTTAATATTCCAAGCAGAAAAGAAAGGAAAACTGAAAAACACAGAAGCCAAAAATATATGGGCCACCATTCTGAAAAGCATTTCAGCAGATGGTCAAAAAGGAAAATTCGTATAGAATGGGGCACAACAGAAGGAGATGGAGCTCATCTAAAATTCTTGTTCCAACTATAAGTTTGAACCACCTGAAATCAAATTATGTTTATCCTACAGTTAATTTTTAATTGAAATTACTAAGTCTAAGAAAATTTTAATAATGTTTTTGAATATATATTTGTTTAAAGGAAAACAAATTTCCTTCTCCTATCAGTCCCTCAGGAAAGATTCAATTTCACTTTAAGCCTAGGAACAGGATAGATAGAAGGAGAATGTACACCCAACAAGTATAAGTAAAGAGAAGAAAGAAAATTCTGTCTCCTGCAATTGTGTTTTGCCCATTCATCTTGCACTGTAAACTGTGAACTAAATGAGAATATGCCATGAACTGGAAAAGGGAAAAACAATACAGTCCTGATTAATGTAGTTCACACAAAGTTCTCTTCTTGATCTTATGGCATTTCAGAAGAGAGTGTTCATTAGTTACCAAAGCTAAAAAAATGTCACCATATCCTCAGTGCCAAAAGAGAAGTGAAGAATTCTTCCGCTGGAAAACCAAAGCAACTACAAAATCTTTGCACAAAGGCTGCAGAGAGTAGGGCTGGTTTGGGGTCCTCTCTCCAGGATTTCTTTCATGACTTTCATACTAATCTTGCTTTCCAAACTCATGTGTCCAAATGCTAAACCTGACAGTATCAGAGTTCACACCTGAACTCAAAAGAGCAGCATCAGATACAGGCGGATTCATATAGCCTAGAAAAAGAATATATACTTATACAGGCTTTAAATCTCAAGCCATGAACTTCTACTTATTAAAAATGTGGTTACCTGGTTCAGGACATTCAATGGTTCCCATCTTGCATGCCAGTAATTGTTCAGGTAATCTCAACTTGGCTGCTGAATTTATTCAGTTAAAGAAACTAACCAAACAAAAACCTACCCAGCTGGGTTTTGGTTTTTTTTATATCTATATGTAAAAAGAAAAAAAAAAAAATCAATGCTTAAGTAATTTGTCAATGTTTTAATCATTGTCCAGCTGCACAACAAAGAGATTCTTTCTGCTATCATTTCTACCATTTTGTCTCTGTGATTCCTAGGGAGGCTAATCTCTCTGAAGCACCTGCAAACTGCCACCTTGTTAAGCCAAAAAATCCACCAAAGGATATTGGATATTAGATTTCACTGGCCCAGGATGGACTATCACGAGGTTTTTATTTTAACTCTCTGCTTTTATGTGGTAAACAGATGAGGTTAAACAACGAGAGGGAAGACCAGTTTTTGTGCCCACCTTCCTTTCCTTTCTAGAAAAAGGTGACTTAAAACTGCACATTACTAGAAACAGATGTGCAGAGTCCAGGGTTTAAAATAAACATATTTTATAAGGTTTAGATTTTGTAAGCAAATCTGTTCATTATATAGTTAGGGAAGAAGCCATAAAGACACTGACCAGATCCTCAGCTGGAGGACCTGGACAAAGCTGTGGTGAAGCCCAGGGAAGGGCTGCTCAGAGACGGTTTGAGCCTTTTTTAAAAGTTACAGCTTCTGTAACTGAACTGGCACCTGTCACTCTTTTCCCATCTAGAGAGAGTGCTGTTGCTCTGTAGAGAGAGCTTATTGCTCTGTCAAAAGCACCAAAATTTTCCATTTGGGATTGCTATCTCAGATTGCACTGCTTTTTAAAATTTTCAGCCACAACATTCAGTAAATAAGATGTGGAAAACATCTTGTAAAAGAAGGTTTCTTTTGAAAGGGAGGAAGAGAAAGCAATTCAAATGAATGTTAAAACCAAGGATAAGTGGAAATGTTGCAGGTCTCTACCTATAAATGGGGGTCAGTGGACCTTGCTTGTCCTAGGGTATTGTAAAGATTCATTAAAGTTTGTTATGAGTTCAGATAAAGTGAGAACTGCAGAACAGTCAAGTAGGAAATGAATTATTCTGTCTTTAGAATCAAGCCTGAGCAGTGTGCAGTAAATAAGGCCCGAGGCCAAACGCCAAGCAATGAGGATAAAAGAGCACATTGAATAGATGCTCATTAAGTGAGCACCATCCATCCTGTGCCCTGCTGAAGCAGGTGTCCTGGGGAAAAAAAGTAGTATGCAACCTTGTAATAGTATGCAACCTTGTATCATAATGCATATTCACCAGGAGGTGAATTTAAGGATGCCTTGAGAAATTCAGTCTGACGTTGCCTAATTTTGAACGCTTAACTTTTGAATGCTGGACTTTGCAACTTCGATATTTTTTTTGCCATATATATGTATATATGTATATCTGTGTATATAAATATATATACATATATATGTGTGTGTATATATAAAATATATATAATTGTTATTTTCTCCTGTTTTCTGTTTTCCAGGAGTTGGAGATATATGATGAGAGATTGCAGAATATAGTCTTTCTGGCCACACATCCAATCAAGAGAGGTGACCTGCACACAAGACCTGTTTCTACCAGCAACATGGTCCTCGTGCAACAACCACCCTGCAAGTATGAGGAGCATCTAGGAAATATATTTTTAACCAAAGACTAAATTCAGCATCCTCAGCCTTCACCCTATGAGCCTATGCTCTCTTTTCTGCACATCTGACTTCACAGACAAAACTAATTACTGTCTCACTGCTCACAAGATTTGTCTGGGTGCTCAACTTAAATTGCAAATACTTGTAACTTGCTCAGCAAAGAGAGCTGCCTAGCAACTTCCTGGCAAGGCACAAAGTCTAATTTATCCTCAACTACCCTCAACCCACCTTGGGCTTGTTTATGACTACTTTTCTAAGGTCAAGCCCTACATAAGGAGCCCTTATGTAGTAATATATTTCATATACACCACATATTTTATAGATTACACGTTTCAGAAATATTTTGAATCACTGCTTTTTAAATGCATTTTTCATCACCTACTTATTCGAAAAGCGAGAGAAGTTTTAATACCCCAAATGCTATTTTATAGGCCTTGAGAGAAAACTTTTTTATACATAATAATTCAGCAAATTCAACTTCTAATATCTAATTTTGGTGTTCATTCAACCCCTTTGAGAGTCTCCCTTTTCCTTACAAAACATTGCTTGAGGTTAAATCTCAAGAGCTTTTGACTTTCAGCCTCTTAAACAGTTATGGTCTAACAAAATACTGCACAGGCTGAGGCTCAGGGCTAGCACAGTGCAAAGGTAAAAACTTATGAGTTGGAAGAAAGGAGGAAGGAAACACTATTGTGCTTTTATTGCTTCAGACAAATATCTATGAACAGCAGAATTAATGAACTTGAGTTTCCAACATATTTGTGTCTTCTGCTTGGTCTGCCTCGTGGCAAAAAAAAATGCAAGCTGCAAGCAAAGTTTTGTGTGCAGCTGGGGAGGTCACAGATGCCGCTCCAGAAATCTTGGTCCTCTCCTTCTCCTTCTTTTTGCATAAATCTTGAAGGATTTTAAGATCTTTTTTTCCTGTCTGCAGTGTGGAACACAGAAGCTCTTCATGATGTCTGATGCAACTGTGTCCAACATGTGGTCTTAACATGTGGAAATTAAATCTATACAGAGGGAGAAAAGGTAGAGTCCTGTTTCCATACAAAGATCACAGGTCAAGCTGCACCACACATAGGCAGGAAAGTGCGAATCTATCTGTGAATGTGTTGTCTGACCTCTTTGCCTCTATGACAGATGTGATTGACATTGACCAAGTGGTTCCCAAGCCTTAGACATAGAAGCAAAAGGACAGCATCACAGAAACCTTGTTTCTGAAGAAGCCCAGGGTCAAGATACTATTAGCCTAGAGAACCGTTGGGATGCATTTCAAGTATTGGGAGATAAATGGGTTTATGATCTAGATACAAATCACACAATCTGCCTCTCCCACAGTCTCCTTCAACCGCTGGTCACAGCAGCATCAAGAGATTTTGAAACTGAGAGCAAGAAGCTGAAAGAAACCAATATGAAATTGCAACACTACCTTTCCTGAGCAATGTGGAGAGCACACAGATTTATCACGGGACAGAGGAGAGCCTGAGAGCAGCTTGAGCAGAGCAAACCCAAGACATAAAGGCAGAGGAAGGAGCAGCTGAGCGGCTCCCTTCGCCACTATACAGTGGAGGGATGAGCACATGCTTTACTGGCATCACTGAGCACCCAGTTCACTGAGCAGTTGCTGCTGAAGGCCCAAAAGGGGAAGAATCAGAGTCTGCAACTGAGGGACTTCCTTGCCTCTTCTCTGGCTTTATGAATCTTGCAGACAGAAAAGAAAGGAGCATCCTGATAGAGCTGGAGATGTCCCTGTTCATTGCAGGACAGTTAGACTACCTGACCTTTAAAGGTCCCTGTCAACCCAAACTATTCTAAGATTCTGTGAAAACAGTGTTCAAACATGAGGGAGAAAAACAGTGTACAAGTATGTGGCTAGGTCCTTTGTTTGGCATCCCAACCTCTCCTGCCTCTGTTTAGGACAGTAAGAGGAATTCTGCAGCAAAGCTCTTGAGAACATATTATTGCAGTTTGCTTCACCTGGTGCCAAGCATACAAGTGGTGCTCTCCTCACAGACCAGCCAAAATTGCTGCTGACAACTCTGGAAAGCCACAGAGACAACAACAAAAAAAACAATGGCGGGGGGGGGG